>JAQZBX010001783.1:49471-78756 GCA_029593785.1 Cabassous unicinctus | reverse complement strand
CTATATAAACCCTCTGGTTGTGGTGGGAAACCCCATAAACAATGGACCATATAGCAAACAACAGAGATAAATCAAACGAGCCTCTGAAGGCCAATTTACTTGGAAGCCTGGCCATTCAAGTTCACAGAGGGTCCGTAGGATGCCTGGATCTCCTGGCTTCCCATAATCACAGGATCTCTTAAAGAAATCAGAAAAGTTAGCAAGAATTCATTCAAGAGGAGTCCGTGGAGTGGATTTTCTTTGTCCCATCCTGTTAGGGTTGAAACAATTAAAACACCAAGAAACACTGAAGGTAAATAGACAAACAAAACACTGGAGACTAGTCTCACTTTCACTCACACAGCCAAGTACCAAAGTGAAACCTAACAGTTTCCAAAATCAGGAGAGGGCATCCCGACCCTGATTTGGGGAGTGCAGTACCCAGCATCCCACCTGCAACAGCCCCACAAATGCTCCAGAGCCAACACAAAAGGGAAAATCCCTTACCAGAGTCCTTGAGGCCACAGTCCTAGTCTGAATCCGATCACAAATCGAAAGCAAAGACGAGGAAGTGGAGGCACTTCCTGCTTAGTCTGAGGAGGTTGACCTCAATTAAGGGGGACCTCACGGTGAATCTCGCTGGGGCCTCCAAATGTTGTAATGCAGGAGATCGATCATACTCAGACTTTAAGACTTTAGTTACTTTTATTGAGCTAAGCCCGCAGGCATCTGCAGCACACCTCACGCAGGAGAGAACTGCAGCCCGAAGGTTTTAAAATGGCTCCCTTTTATAGGGGGTTGCTGTCGCAGTTTGTAAGCAAGCAGGATGTACAGAAGCAGATTGTGGTGGTTAGCTAGCATTTGCACAACTTTGGTATGCAAGGTTCTGATAACTTGGGACACAGTTGAAATGTTTTTGCAAGGTTGCTCAAAGGAGGGGAGGTTATGTGCTTCCCAGATAGGACACTCAAGGAACAATAGAAAGTTTTCTTCTCCAAGTTACTTTGAATAGGCTAATTTGGAGCTAGAGTACAACATGAATTATATTACATTTATTCAGAATCGGGAAAGGCAGGGTGAGAAAAGTAATCATATCCCTTTATAGAAAGTGAATGGCTATAAATCTCTGCATTTGGAAAAAAATAGCTATTTTTCAACTTATCCTGATAAACTGATATTATAAATTAGTTCAATCACCCTCTTG
The DNA here is from genome assembly GCA_029593785.1 of Cabassous unicinctus. Classification (NCBI taxonomy): domain Eukaryota; kingdom Metazoa; phylum Chordata; class Mammalia; order Cingulata; family Chlamyphoridae; genus Cabassous; species Cabassous unicinctus. Next base: position 77,573 of record JAQZBX010001783.1, on the reverse strand, counting down.
TGGGCAAGGAATATGGACAAAGGAAATGATGTTAAAAAAATGAATTTTTCATTTAACATATTTATTTTGTATATATTTTCTTTATTTCTGAGAAAAAGAAACAAATTTACATGTAATATTAAAATATTTTTAAAATCCACAGATTTGTTTATATTGTGAATTAAAAATTTCTGAGAGATGAACGTGAATAAAAATAAATATGATCTCTATGAAAAGGAATAGAGAAGTATAATTAAATGGGAAACTGTGTAATATTAATAAAGGAGGTATTTGAAAAACATAAATATAATTTAAAAATAATTTTAACAGTAACATTCAATGAAGGAAAATGAATGGGAGAAAAATGAAAATGAGAGGCAAATTGTAGCAGATTTATGTTAAAAGTGAGATTACATAAATTGTCACTTGGGTGAGTTACTAATGAATGAATGAATATTATGCATGGTTAGACCACTTCTTTAATATAGCAAATCTTAGGTGGCAATGCAGCAATTCTACAGGTTTGAAAAGACAAAATATTATGAACGTAAATATTATCACTAGTCCAATTGCTTTTCATGTATACAAGAAAAACCTACCTTCACAATTTCTGGCTTCATAGTTTATACTACCCATTGATTGAATTTTTTTAAGAATCACACCAAAGGAAGTCAGAATATAAAAGAGAGATGCATTTTATTCTCATGATCAAAGGCCACACTGGGGAAAATGAATGAGCATCAAAGCAAGAAAGAGTAAACCTTGATTTGAATTCCATGCTTCCATTTGTTTAGTGTATGACTTACCAAATCAATATATTGCAGAGTCTTATATTTTTCAGTTGTTAATATAAACTGAGAAGAAAAGTTATGAATTTCACTTAAATATGAGATAAAAATGAGATTGCACATGAATAAATATTAATTAGTTGTGAAGTTACATGTGATAATTCTTACTTAGATCATTAAACATTTACATCAGAAGCAATACAATGATTTTGCTATTTTTTCCTAGATATGTCAATTTGCTGATGTCAATGCCTTCTTCAACATCTCTGTTTCTGTAAAAATATTATTTATTTATTTATTTTTATATACTTCTTTTTTAAAAAGATACTTAGATTACAAAAATGTTAGCGAAAAAATATAGAGGATTCCCATAAGCCCTGCTCCCTAGGCACTCCCACATTTTCCCACATTAACAACATCTTTCATTAGTGTGGGACATTTGTTACAATTGATGAACACATTTTGGAGCATTGCCACTAAACATGAACTATAGTTTATCTGGTAGTTTACACTCTCTCCCACACATTTCTGTAACTTATTGAAAGATATATAATGGTCTGTATCTGTCATTGCTGTGTCATTCAGAAAAATTCCCATATCCCAAAATTCCCCAAATTACACCTGTTTTTCCCTCTCACTCCCCTCAGATCCTCCAGTGCCGAAGGCCTCCATATCAATGATAAAAGTTCTTCCATTGCTGGAATCACAATATGTCTATAGTAGATTAATAGTAAGTCTACTCCAGTCCATTGTTCTTTCTCCAATCCTGAGGATTCTGGGATGGTTTTGCCCACTCCACCTCTAATTGAGAGGAGGCTTATATCCCATGGGACAGATGAATGGGACTGTCTTATTTGCAGCTGCAGATTTTCTCTGTTACTTGAGATAGTTGTTGCCCATCATCATTGTATTAGTCAGCCAGAGGGGTGCTGATGCAAAATATCAGAAATAGGTTAGTTTTTATAAAGGGTATTTATTTGGGATAGAATCTTACAGTTACTGGGCCATAAAGCATAAGTTTCTTCCCTCACCAAAGTCCATTGCCACGTGTTGGAGCAAGACAGCTACCAATGTTTGCCAGGGTTCAGTTTTCTTGGGTTCCTCTTTTCCCAAGGCTGCGTTTCTCTCTGGGCTTAGTGCCTCTGTTTTCTCCACAAGGCCAGCTGAGAACTGTCAGGCAAATGGCTCATCTCTTTTCCCAGAGCCTTCTCTCCTTCCTCACGACCAAGGTGCACTGGCTGTTTACTCCCCTGGGTTCCAGCATTAACACTCCAACATCAAAACTACAACTCAAAACTTCTCCAACTCTGTCCTTTGCTATGTCCTTTTATCTTTGAGACCCCACCCACCAAGGGGTGGGGCTCAATGCCCTACTGACATGGCCCAGTTAATGCCCTAATCATAACTTAATCATGCCCAGATGAACAGAACAGTTTACAAACATAATCCAATATCTATTTTTGGAATTCATAGCTATATCAAACAGCCAAACTGCTACAATCATCTCCTTGTTAGTTGTCCTGGATGAGTCCAATGAACTGGAGAGAAAGTGTTGCAAAACTGTTGAGATTAACCCAAAGATTTAAGTGTCTTGTACATATACCTATCAACTCTAATACTAACTCAGTAGAGTCAAATAGAAGGGGCAGAGGAGCCACGCATAGGGAAATCATAACTGAGCCCTACTCTGTCACACTGGAGAGCATAATTCCAAAGTAGGGCCCATTTGCAGTGTGCTGAATGCACTCCCTGCCTATGGTGTCTGGATGTCTCCAGAATCCACAGGACCTCACTATTTGAGGTAATTTTTACTGTGGCAGTCAATGAGATCTTGCTGAAATGTGTATAAGCGTAACTTCTGGAATGACCTCCCAACTCACTTTGAAGTCTCTTAGCCATATAAATTCATTTGTCTTTCCCCTTTCCCCTTTTGGGTTAAGATCTTTTTCCAGTTTATTGCTAGTTTCTGCTTGGTAGTAGTCCCTTGGTGCCAGGGGTTTCATCCCCAGGAATCATGTCCCAAGCTAGGGGTAATGCAATGCATTCATAAGGTGAGTTTGGCTTAGAGAGAGGCCACATTTGAGCAACAATGAGTCTCTCAGGAGGTAATCCTTAGGCACCCTATTATACTAAGTCTAAGTTTCCATTTCAAAAGTGAATGTTCCAAAGTACAGTCATCACTATTAAGGGCCCATCAATTGCCCATCCTCCTTCACTAGTCACTGAACCTGTCCCCAGGGTATTCTTGATGTCCTGTTAGAGAATGTGACAGAGCTCCCCAGGATGGGGATTTGATATTCTTTTGATTATTGTGTGAAACTCCACCGACTGTGATGATGCCCCATGAACACATGAAAATATTCATATGCCACATAGGTATGCCCCAGGTGAACCCCTCCCATGCATCCCCCATCTCTGACACCCCAGACCAATGATCCTCCCATGACACAGTTGTAACCCTTCTATGATCCAAAACTTCTTCAAAATTGAAGTCAACAAAATAACTTAATACAATTAATAGGAAAATGATATAATAATGATAATTTTTAAAATTATGAATAAAATACAATTTTTTAAAAAGTTTGAAATAATAAAAAATAAAAATATTTAAAATTTAAAATTGTTTTTAACATTATGTCTTTCATCATGGTAATATCTGTTATCTTGTATGTATAGTGACATTTCCATTTATTCCCCCAGTGTCTCATTTTATTCATTTTGTCTTCAAAGAACCTTTAGGTTACAGAAAAGTCATGTACAGAATATAGGTGATTCCCTTATATATACCCAAAATACTTCCTTTTTATCTTTCCCCTAATAAAAATACTTTACTTGTGGATGGTAAATTTGTTAAAATTGATGTCCAAATATTGAAATATTGATATTAACCATGGCCAATGGTGTACATTATGTTTTACATTTTGGGCTGTACACTTTTATAGATTTTCTGAAGTTTTAACATGGTCTGTATCCATCACTGCAAGATCATTTAGAACACTTCCATCACCCCCAAAATTCCCCATGTTCCATCTATTCTATTTCTCCCCCCCTCTTTCCTTGGGACCCAAAGTAACCACCAAGATTAGCTAATAGAAGGGTAAGACTCATAGTTATGTGCAACAATATTGAAGGCTTGACATACTAGCTTGTCCTCCCTTATTAGGCACTGCCTATGCTCTCAAGAGAGACCTACCCCTCTATTTGAGATCATAGCAGGACTCCCAAGGATGGGAATCCAAAATCTTCCTGATCATTATATGATACTCCACCCACTGATACAATGCTCTGTGACAAGATGAATAACGCACACTCCCTGGAAGCCTGCCCTAGGTGTGGCCATTCCCACATACCCTCCATATTCAACACTTTAAACCAGTAACTATCCGTAGCCATAGTTGCCAAAAGAAATTCCCAACATTCTAGTTTCAACCACATGCGTGCAAATCCCCACAGTTTACATGCTTCCTCCCTGCACCCTACCCCCTGTTCCATGGACAGTCCAACATACCCTCCCCAACCTACTGCATTCACAGACCAGCACCACCCACCTCAATAGCATAACCACATCACTGATACGCCCTTACAGTGCACAACTTCACTCTTCTGCTTTATCATAGATTTTGCCGATACAGGCAGTGACTCACAAATTTCTTCCCCCATTCTGTCTCCTGTAAACCTGTCTTCCAGACTCTAGCTTTCTGAGTGTGCTCAAATTGTTTAATTCATATCAGTGTTATCCAGTAATATTTGTCCTTCACTGCCTGGCTTGTTTCACTCAACAAAAGGTCTTCAAGATTCATCCATGTTATCCTGAGTGTTAATAGTACATTCCTTCTTATAGCTGAGGAAGTTTCCATTGTTTGTATTTGCCAAAATTTGTTTATCCATTCATCTGTTGATGGACATTTGGGTTGTTTCCAACTTTTAGCAAGAGTGAATAACGCTGCTATGAACATTGGTGTGCTTATATCTGTTCATGTCCCTGCTTTCAATTCTTCTGTGTCTATGATCAGCAGGGAGATTACAGGATCATTTGGCAGTTCTATAGTTAGATTTCTGAGGAACCTCCAAATTTTCCTCCACAATGGCTTCACCAATGTACATTCCCACCAGCAGTAGATAAGGGCCACCATTCCTCCACACCTCTTCAACACTTGTAGTTCTCTGGCTCTTTTGGATAGCCTCCAATCTAATGGTTGTAATATGATATCTCCTAGTGGTTTTGCTTTGTATTTCCCTAATAGCTAGTGTTGCGGAGCATCTTTTCAGGTGCTATTTAGTCATTTGTATTTCCTCTTTGGAGAAGTGTCTATTCAAATTACTTGCCAATTTTATAAATTGATTGTTTGTCTTTTTATTTTCAAGGTGTAGGATTTCTTTACAAATGCTGGATATTAGGCCCCTATCAGATATGTGGTTGCCAAATATTTTCTCCCATTGAGTAGGCTGGCTTTTTACTTCCTTTAGAAACTCCTTTAAGGTGCAAAAGTTTTTAATTATGAGGACTTCCTTTATCTATTTTTCTTCCATTGCTCTTGCTTTGGGTGTGGAGTTCATGAAACAATTTCCTAATACAAGTTCCTGTAGATGCTTCCTTAAATTATCTCCCAAGATATTTATGATCTTGAGGTGGTATTCTTCTCTCATTCCTTAGATTTGGATATCCAGTTCTTCATGAACCATTTGTTGAAGAGGCCATTGTCTCACAGTTTAGAGGGCTTGGTGGTATTCTCAAATATCAGTTGCCTATATATGTGGGGATCTATATCAAAACTCTCATGTCAGTTGCATTTGTCAGTATGTCTATCATTGAAACAATGCCATTCAGTTTTGACCACTGCAGCTTTCTAGTATGCTTTAAAGTCAGGTATTGTGATTCCTCCAATTTCGCTTTTCTTTCTCAGTATGTCTTTGGCTATTCAAGGCCCCTTGCTCTTCTAAAGAAATTTTGTAGTTAGCTTTTCCTATCCAGTAAAAAATTCTGTGGTAATTTTAATTGAAATTGTGTTAAATTTGTAAGTCAGGCTCGGTAGGATTGACATCTTAAAGAATCTACTTTTCCTTTCCCTGAAGAGGGAATATTCTTCTATTTATTTAGGTTTTCTTTGATTTACTTTAACAGTGTCTTGTAGTTTTCTGCATACAAGTCATTTACATCTTTAGTTAAGTTTATTCCAAGGTATTTGACATTTTTGTTTCTAATGTAAATGGGTTTTTTTCTTGATTTCCTTTTCAGTTTGGACATTATTGGTGTATAGAAATGCTACTGATATTTGCACATTGATCTTATAATCCACCACTTTTTTGAACTCATTTATAAGCTCTAGAAGCTTGGTTGTAGATTTCTCAGTGTTTTTGAGGTATAGGATCTTGTCATCTGCAAATAGTGAAATTTTCCTTCTTCCTTTCCAATTTGGATGACTTTTATATCATTTTCTTGCCTAAATGCTCAAGCAAGTATGTATAACACAATTTTAAATACCAGCAGTGACAGTGGACATCCTTCTTTTTTTCCACATCTTAGAGGAAATGCTTTTAGGATTTCAGCATTGAATATGATGGTAGGTGTGGGTTTTTCATATATGCCCTTTATCACATTGAAGAAGTTTCCTTTTATTCCTATATTTTGAGGTGTTTTTTTTTTATCAGAAATGGGTGCTATATTTTGTCAAATGCTTTTTCTGCAACTATACAGATGATCATGTGATTTTTTTCTTTCAATTTATGTGGTGTTTGACGTTGATTGATTTTCTTATGTTGGAACACCTTTGCTTATCATGGATGAAACCCAAATGGTCATGGTGTATAATCTGTTTGATCTGTTGTTGAATATGATTAGCAAGTACTGTGTTGAGGATTTTAGCATATAGGTTCATTAGAGAGATTGGTCTATAGTTTTCCTTTCTTGTGGCATCTTTTTTGGCTTTTGTATTATGGTGAAGTTGCCATCATAGAATGAGTTAGGCAATATTCCATCCACTTTTATTTTTTGGAAGCTTTTAATCAGGATTGCTGTTAGTTCCTTCCAGAATGTTTGTTAGAATTCACCTGTGAAGCCTTCTGGTCATGTGTTTTCCTTAGTTGAGAGATTTTTTGATACCTAATTCTATATCATTGTGATTGGTCTGTTGAGTTCATCAATTTCTTCATTCATCCATATAAGCTGCTTGTGTGTTTCTAGGCATTTGTCCATTTCCTCTAATTTATCCATCTTGTTGGCATACAGTTTTTCAAAGTATCCTCTTTTGGTAATCTTTATTTCAGTATGGTCAGTGGTGATATCCCCTTCCCTGTTTCATATTTTATGTATTTGCATCTTCTCTCTCTTTTCTTTGTTAGTCTAACTAAGGGTTTGTCAATTTTATTAATCTTCTCAAAGAACCAGCTTTTAGCTTTGTTTATTTTTCTAGTGCTTTCTTATTTTCAATTTCATTTACCTCTGCTCTAATCTTTGTTATTTCCTTCTTCTTGTTTTGGGTTTAGTTTGTTGTTGTTTTTTTCTAATTCCTCCAGTTGTACAGTTATATCTTTGATTTTAGCTTTTCCTTCTTTTTTAATATAGGCATTTATGGCTATGAATTTACCACTCAGGACAGATTTTGCTACATCACATAGGTTTTGATATGCTGTGGTTGTCATTTTCATTTATTTCCAGGTAGTTACTTATTTCTTTTGAGATATTCTCCTTGACACACTGTTTGTCTAAGGTTGTGTGGTTTAGCGTCCATATCTTGGTGCCTAATCTGCTTCTCTGCCCCTTACTGATATCTGGATTCTTTCTATTGTGGTCAGAGAAATTATTTTGTATAATTTCAATCTTTCTGAATTCATTGAGAGTTGTTTTGCAGTCTATCATGTGATCCGTCCTGGAGAATGATCCATATATACCTGAGAAGAATATATCCTGCTGTACTTGGGTTTAATTTTCTATGTAGATCTATTAAGTCCAGATCCTCAATGTATTACTGAAGATCTTTGTTTCCTTATTGATTTGTCAAGTGTATCTGTCTAATGGTGATAATGGTGTATTAAAGTCCTGTACTATAATTTTAGAGGCATCTCTTTCCACATAGTTTTTCCAATGTTTGCCTCATGTATTTTTAGTTGCCCTAGTTAGCTGCATAAATATTTATGATTGTTCTTTCTTCTTGAGAGATTTTCCATTTTATTAATATATAGTGGCCTTGTTTGTCTCTTACAATAGTTTTGCATCTAAAGTCTATTTTGTCTGATATTAGTATAGCTACTCTCACCCTTTTTTAGGTATTGTTTGCATGTAAAATTGTTTTACAAACATTCACTTTCAGTCTCCTCATGTCCCTGGGTCTAAGGTGGGTTTCTTATAGACAGCATATAGATGGGTCATAAATCCTTATCTACTCTGTCAACCTGTGTCTATTGATAGGAGTGCTTAATCCATTAACATTCAATGTTATTACTGTAAAAATTACTTAGATTAGTCATATTTTCTTTAGGCTTATGTATGCCATATGTTGTTTTTATTTCTTATTTTATCTTTTTAGTCATTCTTACACTTTCCTTCAGCTCTCTCTCTCCTTTATTTTCCTTTTGACGTGGAGAACATATTTAGTATTTTTTGAACATCAAGTTTCTTATGGAAAAACTCTCTTAATTTTTGGTTATCTGTGAATATTTTGAACTCTCCCTCATTTTTGAATGCCACTTTGTTGAACAGAGAATTCTTGGTTGGAAGCTTTTTTTTTTTTCTTTTAGCACCTTAACTCTGTCGAAACTCTGCCTTCTTGCTTCCATGGTTTCAGATGAGAAATCAGCACTTAATCTTATCCAGCTTCCCTTGCATGTGATGATCTCTGTTCTATTACTGCTTTCAGTACTCTCTCTTTGTATTATGCATTACACAATTTGACATGTATATGTCTTGGAGAAGGTCTGTTAGGATTTATACTGTATGGAGTGTGCTGCGCTTCCTGGACATGTGCGTCCATGTCCTTCAATAGGGTAGGGAAATTTTCAGCCATTATTTCCCTTCTTTTCTCATCTGGGATGCATATAATGTGTATGTTTTTACCCTTCATGTTGTCATTCAAAACCCTAAATCCCTTATGAACTTTTTCTCTTTTCATTTATCTGTTCTACTATCTGTCTGATTTTAGCTGTACTGTCTTCCACATTGCTGATTATTTCCTCTGCCTGTTCAAATCTGCTGTTATATTCTTGCTCTGTATCCTTGATTTCTTGAACTGTGCCATTCATCACCATCATATCCATTATCTTTTTATATATGTTTAAAATTTCTTCAGTATGTTCTCCCAGTACCTTCTTAATATTATTAATCTCTTCCTTCATTTCATTAAGTTGATACATGATATTTGTTTGGACATCTGTGATTAGTTGTTCATATTCTGCATCTCCTCTTGTTTTTTCAGTTTGTTGGCCTGGGCCATGTCTTCCTCTTTCTAACTTTGGGTTTTAATGTTTTGTTGGTGTCTAGGTATCAGTTTATATTCACAGGTTTATACTGCTGACTTGTTTCTCTTTCTACTCTAAACTTTTATTTTGTTTTTGTTTTTGCGTGTGTGATAAGGTTTCATTTTGACACTTCATTCCTCCTTTTCTATTTCCTTGCTATTGTCTATGTTCCTTTGAAAAAAAGAATTAGGGCTAGTGATAAGGAAAGAGATAAGAAGAGAAAAAGACCTAAGAAAATGAGTAATTAACATGATTAAGAAGTCCAGAAGAATAAGAATTTAAAAAGTGGAATAAAAACAATGAAACAAGAAAAAAGTAAAGAAAAATATATAGAATCAATTAAAAGGCTTCAATGATGAGAAGAGAGGAAAAGCAGAAAGAATAGAGAAAAAGCATAAAAGTTAAAAAAAAGAAGGAAAAGAGAGAAAAAGAGAGAGAGAATAATTAAAAACAAGAAAAATTGAAGACCAAACAAAGAGGTGGAATGAAAGAACAACAACCAAAAATAGAAGATAGAAAAATAAAAGAAAGAAAGAAATATCATAAGTAAAAAAAAATCAGTAAAAGAAACAATATGGAAACAAAGGGGAAGCACAACAAACAAGAAACAAGAAAGCAACAATTAATTTAAGTAAAGGAAAAATAAAGAAAGAAACACACACACACACACACACACACACACACAAAAGAAAAACAGAACAAAACAAACCAAAATAAAATAAAGGAAACAGCCTTCCCTCTTTGGTCCCTAAGGAGCTTCTCAGGCTGACAGTGTTCATCAAATAATTACCTTGCAGCCTGCCCTCTACAAGCTTTGAAATGGGTTTTACTGAATAAAATAAGGGAAAAAAAGACAGGGAAAAAAAAAAAGAAAAGAAGCCTTGTTTAAAAAAATTAGACATTCAAGAAAAGCTAATATGAAAAGAATGTCTATATGTTCCCTGTTATAAAGTATCCACTGGATGCCTGTTATAAAGTATCCACTGGATGCCTGTTTCAGAGTTAACAGGTTCACTCTGAGAAAAGTGAACCTTATATATGCAAGGCTGGAATTCCTCCACTAAGCAAAATTGTCTCCTTAGGTTAGTTAGCCTTTCAGAAAACTGCTGTCACCTTTCCCTCAGACAAGTTAGATTCCTAACAGTTGGGCCAGAGTCTTGCTGATTAAGTGTCTGTCTCTCTTTACCAGAGTGGCTGACATGATAGCCTGCCTGAAAAAATGCCCCTCCCCAACCCCATCAGGTCAGTGTCCCTTGTTAGATTAAAAGGAGGCTCAGCTGACCAAAGTCACCACAAAGAAATCATTCTCCACCCTCCCAGACCCTTCTTCTTCACATGGAATCTACACTTATACTCCTTTCAGAGTGGTGAGCCAGGGGCTCCACCTAAGCTATTTGTCCTGAGGGCAGGGTATATTTGCTGCTTCCAGCCACAGGCATGAGCAAATCATGGTTTTCCTTTGAATTCTTTATCTTTCCCACACCTTCCTAGATGTCTCAGAGCACCTTCTAGTTCCAGGTCTCTGCCCTGTCTCTGTTCCCTTGTTGTGAGAGATTCAGATTCTTCCTCCTCACCTTGGCACAATTTTTCTGGAACTCTCAACACCTTTTCCAAGAAGGGATCCAAACATAAGAAACCGTGCTATTTGGGATACCATGAATCACAAGAGAGTATCCCAAATTACTAAAATTGGTGTTTACCTGTGTATGACATTACCTACACTATGCAAAAAAAATGCTTAATTTTCTTCTGATTTGCTAAAATTTTATTTATATCCAAACTACACAAAAAATGTTTTGTGAATAAATTGAGCTAAGCCTATTTTTTTTACTGAAATCTCACAACAGTGTTTAGACAAAACCTGTCCTCCTTTCAGGATCTTTGAACCTATGTGCTCCTTTTCTCTCTATATATATATAGGAGGTACCAAGGATTGAACCCAGGAATTGCCACATAGCTGCTTGTCCAGTCATGCTACATCCACTCCCCTCTTGTTTTGTATTAATTAAGGAATGCCTCATTTTTGACTCATAACATATTTACAATAATCCTCAAACTCTACTTCAACTATTGATAGACTTTCCTAATGAAATCAATCTAGCTAACGTGATCTCCTTGTAACTGATGTTATGAATAAGAAAAAAATGATTTATTGTTTAGTTAGATCTCCCACTGATGCCAATTTAATATTGACAGCAATTTTCATTAAGTTTTTGTAGCAAACCACTAAGGAGAATGAAGTTTGGGGAGACAAGATAATTTCCATTAGTAATTTAATGTACAAAGGAAATTATAAAATTGGTAAAATTGAGAGATTCATGACATAAAATTACAAAAGACATACATACATTTTTCAAATATCTAAAGAAACCATATTAAATGTTATAAAACATAATTTACCACTAAGAGTAGTACAATTACATTTTTCTCTTCTTTGTTTTTCTATCTTTTTCAAGATTCAAGCATGAAAATGGCTCAAATTATAATTTGAATAAATGTATATATCCAATTATTTAATCAATGTGTGTACCTATTATATGCATGAATATTGTTTACAGCTCCCTGAACAGATAGTGCATTTTAATATTTATTTTAAAAATTGATATTTTTTAGAAGCCAGATTGAAAAGACATTAGGGAAATTTATCAACTTGGGGAGCACTGTCATCATTTCCAAAGCCCATTTCATGGCCCTTTGTGATCTTAATCCTTCCATTCCCCCAGAATAAGCTATTTTCCTTTCTCATTGGGTTGTAATGATTAAATGAGAGAACTTGGTATGTAGACAACAGTAAGTCTAAGAAACACTTTTCTTATTGATTCTGCAAACAGTACATTGGAAGTTAGCTTCAAGTTTGAATGCAGATGTGATGAATAAAAGCAGGAAGGAGGACAGTTTGGTGGTTCCTCAAAAAACTAACTATAGAAATTCCATATGATCCAGCAATTCCACTGCTGGGTATATACCCAGAAGAACTGAAAGCAAAGACACGAACTGATATATGTACACCAATGTTCATACCAGCTTTATTCACTATTGCCAAAAGTTGAAATCAACACAGGTGCCCATCAATACATGAATGGATAAGCAAAATGTGGTAAATACATACAATGGAATATTACTCAGCTGTAAGAAGGAATCAAGTGCTAACACAAGATAACATGGATGAATCTTGAGGACCTTATGTTGAGTGAAGCAAGCCAGTCATTGAAGGATGAACAGTACATGACCTCATTGATATAAATTAAACAAATTGAGCAGACTCAGGGAGCTATTATATCCATGTGGACATAATCTATGGTAATGTGAAAGTGTGTAGCTGTGTATTGAAGGAATATGATGAGAGGATAGTGATATTATTGGGTTGGGTGGTGCAGGTGTGACAGGTAGGTAGATTGGGAAAGGTGGGTTGGAAGGTCCAGGGGAGGGTTGGAAGAGGGACCCGCTGAACACTGGTGATTTGTGGGTATGTGGCTGAAAGTACAAAGTTGGGAATGCTCTTATGGCAATATGACAAGGAAGGGTTACTGGTTTAGGGTATGGAATTGGGGGCATTTAGAACAGGGTATACCTGGAGCAGACTACCAGGTTGTGTGTGAATGATCTTTTTTTTCATAACGTGTTGTATAAGTGGGTGTATACCCACATAATGAGCGGTAAGGAGTTGGACTCCCATCCTTGGGAGGACTGATATTTTTTCACAAACAGACAATTAAAATGTTGAAAATAGGTTGGGGAGTGGATGTGGCTCAAGCATCCACCTCCCACATGGGATGTCCTGGGTACAGTTCCTGGTGTCTCCTAAAGAAGACAAACAAACAATGAGCAGACAATGAGCAGATATCAAACAAAAACAATGAGCAGACAATGAGCAAAAGCAAGGAGGAGAAAGTGAGAATAAAATGAGCAGATAATGAGCAGACAATGAGCAAACAACAAAAAGACAACAAGCAAAAAACAAAATGAGCAGGGATTACATACGGCTCAATCATTTGGGTGCCCATCTCCCACATGGGAGGCCCTTGGTTTGGTTTCCAGTGCCTCCTAAAGGAAAACAGATGAGTATACAATAAGCAGAAACCAATGAGCAGAAAATGAGTAATATTTAGGTTATCTAGGCACCTTAAAAAAAAATATATATATATATATATAACAAATAACATTTATGTAAACAGATGCACATATATGCATATGTATTTATATATCATTTTACAAATATTGGTATGTATTGTGAAAAATTTGATTTTTACCCACAATAAAAAAAGAAAAGAAAAGAAAATGAGTGCAAATGAGAAAAGCAATGAGCGAAATGATGAGGCAGCCATCTTGGGGTGAGGGAGGCAAAAAAGATTGATCTTCCAAAATATAAACATGAGAAGAATGTGTGATGTTTTGAAGTACAGTTGTTGTTTTTTTAAATATGTTGTGCTCTGCCTTTTTTTCCGAAATAATCCTAATGGGAATTTACAAACTCTGTAGGGAAAAATAAGAAGAGAATAAGTTTTAAGTTTATAATTTTTCAGGAAATCAGCCTAAATGATACTGGAAATAAATAAAAAAACCCATTGTAATGATCTCAGAGAAAAATATAAAGGGACTTTTAGAGGAAAAATGAAAAGCATCATCTAAAATAAGGGTGAAGGATGCTCTTACCTCCTCAAACAGGATATGGAATGGCAATTGCCTTCAAAGAAAAAGCCTAAACCTTTGTTTTCTGTAAAAAAAAACTTTGCATCACCAGAAAATTCAGTCATTGTGGACTGGGGGAGTCTCTCATGACTAAAATGTCTAAATCACATCTATCTGGGTTAATTTTTGTCACCTATTCATTGTAATCCAGGTTTTGTCCTGGATTTGCATTGTATGTAATAAATTGATCTATAACAAAATTCAAGCAGGAGTTGATTATTTGGGAAGTCATTTACAAACAATATGCAAGGAAAAGCACTGAAATAAAAGACATGTAGCTTTAACTTTCTTAATTCACTCAGTGTTTTTGTTAATTTTATGATCTTGGACACCTCTGGGAGTAATTTTATTGATGCAAATACAGATCATGACTTGACTTATTTGGATATGCAAATTCTATTTGACTTCAAATATTGGCTTTAAGTCTATTACCTCTGATTATTTGTAACACTGTGTGAATGACAAGCAACAGTTTTACTCTAACTGTACATTGTTTTCTTCTATGAATGGTAGGAGGAATTAGAAAGTGAATATTATTAATACAACTAACGATCTGAGAAATGTGAGTTTATAAAGATGAAATAATAATCTAAGCAGTTGAAGAATGACCAGCATTACAATAAAGAAACAGAAAATACTGAGAAGGAAAGTAAAGGAGTGGAATCAAAGCAATTGAAGTATAAGCTGGAGAAAATGGTGAATTGTTTCTTCTCCTTTCCCATACCATGGTTGAGTGTGTGATATATGCTGAATTTTTTTTACTACATTGTATAGTTACCACATTTTGAAATAGTTTAAAATTTAAATAAAGGCATACTTTCTGATTTCCATAGCTTATTTGTTTTGAGATTAAGACAGTAATAAATTCCAGGAGTTGCTCATTTAGTGTTTAATGGGATATTCTAAAAGGACAAGCAAGACAGTCAGTGACAAGGAAATGATGCATTCATTTCCAGAATTTTACAGATGGGGAACCAAAGAGTGGGTGAACATAAATTCCTAATATGAACAATTAGCTGTACTAGAGAAAGCATCATAATTTCTTTTCTCATAGTCCATTGTCTGACACAGGAAATATTTGTGACTGTAATGTTCATCTCTGAGAGCTTGAGGAGGTTCAAGAATCAATGATTTTTTCCAAAAATAGTTTTACCTATTTATATTCCCATCGAATTGTATGATAGCTCTGGCTACTACCCATACTCACCAATCCTTGGTATGTCAATCATTAATATAGCAATTTTAAAAGGTATGAAATGGTATATCATTATGTCTTTAGATTGCATTTTCAAAATGACTAATGATAAGAAACTTTTCTTATGCTTATTTGGATTCCAAATATCTTATTTGGTAATTCATCCATTCAAATATTATGCTTATTTAAAAATGTATTCTATTGTTCTTCTTAAAATCATAAAGATGTTTATACTATCCTTTATTAGCCATTTAATACCTGTAGTAATTGTATTAATGTCAACTCTCTCCTTCTTGGTATTGGTAATTTGTGTCCTCTCGAATTTTTTATTGATCAACCAAGCTAGAGATTTTGTAAATGTCTTGACCTTCTCAAAAAACCAATCTTCTGTTTCATTGATTTTTTTAATCTACTGTTTTTTTATCTTTTATTACATTGACTTCTACTTTTTCTTTATTATTTCCTTTCTTCTTCTCACTCTGGTTAGATCTCTTTTTTCCCACTTCCTTTAGGCAAAAATTTAGGTTGTTGATTTGAGACCTTTTCCATTTGTAATATAGATGTTTAGTTTTACAAATTTCTTTAAATACTGCAATATATGCATCCCAGGAACTCTGATGTAGTGTGTTTTCATATTCATTACTTTCAAAATTAAAAAATACCTTTAATTCTTTTTTGCTTTCTTCCTTGGCCCATGGAGTTATTTAAAATTCATTTATATAATTTCCAGATATATGAAGATTTTCTTTTTTTTTTTTTTCCTGATATTTCTAATTTAATTCTCCTGAGGCCTGGACACATTTTGAAAGGTTTAAATACCTGTAAACTTATTAAGACTTGTATTCTTTTTCTTTATTTATTTTATTAGGAGTTACCAAAGATTGAACCAAGAAATCTGTATATGAGAAGCAAGTGTTCAACTACTGAGTGACAGCCACTCCGTCAGTCATGTTTCTATCACAATATACTGTCTATCTTAGTAAATGTTCTGAATGCACTTGACAAAAATGAAGTGTTTTATAAATATAAGTTAAGTCAAGTCATTAACAGTTATTTAGAAGACTACAAGCTCCTTGATGATTTTGTCTACTTATTATTTTCAGTATTGGTATATGATAACTGAAATCTCCATTTATAATTGTGGATATGTTTATTTATTCTTATTTTTCTATGTTCCCTAGCATCTTATTTTTTTTTTCTCTTTACTTTCCAAAAAGCTTTAGGTTAGAGAAAAGTCACATAGAAAATATAGGGGATTCCTATATACCCCACCGCTCTTCCCCTTGCATCAATGACTCCTAACTGTGTATGGTACATTTGTGCCAATCAATGAACAAATATAGAAGCATTGGTACTAACCATGGTCATTGGTTTACATTATGGTTTACATTTTGCACCATATACTTTTATAGGTTCTGACAAAATATATATGGCCTTTATCCATCATTGCAAGATCATGCAGAATAATTCCAAAATTGTTTTAATACTATGATTGTAACATCCAAATACCTGTTTATGTTTTTATATTTTTCAGATACTTAACTGTTTGTGCATAGCATATAATAAAAAATCAATATTTAGAACATCAGAGGAACATATCAGAATTCATCTTCATGGGAAATTCTCAGACCACAAAATAAACATAATTTGCTTTGTGCTTTTCTTACTTTTTATGTTCCCCTTTTAGTGGGAAACTTCCTGGTCCTCTCTCCATTCAATGAAGCTTTCTTTTTCAATAACCAATGTACTTTTCCTCAGCCATTTATCATCTATGGATATCTGCTATCATCTGTGGGACTCTTAAACTGATTATTGATCTGCTAAAGGAGAAATAAAATCTCCTTTGGTAATATCATGTTTAGGTGTTTTTGATGCACTTCTTTGGAATGCCTGAAATCTTCATCCTTGTAGACATGGTCTTTAATTGTTGTGTTGGCATCTGCAACCACTCTGCTAAGTGATCACCATGAACAGGACAGGATGCAGTCTCCTAATGATAATTACTTGGGTTAGCAGTGCTGTTGATTCCTCCATCCAATTTTCTGTCATAATTTTTCTAGGCTTCTGGGGCCCCAATGAAATAATTCACTACTATTGTGTAATTTATCTTTTTGTGAATATTTCCTGTACTAATGCCTACATCATTGGTGTCTTTGTGGTTTTTAACTCAGAATGGTTATTTCAATAACGTTTGTCCTCTTGTTTGGAAATTATGTCATTATATTATTCACCTGAAGAAATCACTTAAGTGAGAGTAGATGCAAAGCCGTCTCTACATGTGGGGCACAAATCATTGTGGTAGCATACTTTTTGGGGGAGGGGCATTAATATTTGCCTATCTTAAACCTCCTATATTCTTCCATGAGGATACAGTATGTGTACTATTTTATACCATCATTATTCCTATATTTAATCTTTATCTATATATTGAGAATTCAGACATGAGAAAGGCCATGAAAAATGTTTGGTGTAAAAAGATATACTCAGAAGAAAAAAAGAATTTATTTGTGCTAATCAATATGTTAAACAACTTTATGTGAGAGTAAAGTAGACTTGGAAAAATACAATTCTATCAGTTGTCAGAACATTGAAACCAACTCACTAGTTTCATAAATGTCATAATTGGTGAGGTAGAGATTTATAAGTCAAGTGACAATTTCTCATGTGGGAGTGAATTGAATAGGAAAATACGTATATGAAAAATGAAAGGTGACTTTTAGAATGTAACCTCTTGCCTCCTGAGTTCATATGTGCTCAGCCACAAAATGTCCCATTCTGGCCTTTACTTATCACCATCCCCACAGAACATTCCTTCCCCAATGGTCGGACACTTCTCAGAAAATTACACCCTATTCTGTGATAGCTAACTTGGTATTTTCCTACCCTATATCTTCCTGCCACAAGCATGTTCCCTTTCTGTAAATCCACCCACTTTTCACAGCTCAAAGAACATTCAAAACCTGGGTGGATGGGCTGAAGTCTCTCTTCAGACCCCTGCCATGATGAAATCCTAATAAACTCCTGCCTGGATCTTGGTCTGTCATCAAGCTCTTTAACCTAGAATAGAACAGAGACTGTGTCTTATACCTTAATAGGTGAGGTTGAATATGGATTTTAATAATCACTAAGTAAACATTATACTTGGATACCAGTTATCATTTTAATATTTTGTAAAAAATGGAGGGTATTTACAGATATTTTCAAAAAAATTAAAAACATAATATTGAGCTTTATTTACTTATCATATATTTGACTAAAATCTGAATAATGACATCTTAAGTAAATTTAGTAATGCAGACTTCCACATAATAGATCAGAATTTGCTTTAAATTGTGAAAGAAAAATGATCTTCTCACTGTCTTAAAGGGTTACATGTAGAGACGAAGATTTGAAGTGTCTGGTGGCTTTTTATAGTTCTGTTATTGTGTTTATTCCATCATATATATTAAGAATGGGGAAGGATAGGATGAAAATTAATAGTGCATATATCTATTTCCAGTACACCTCCATTTGATGAATAGATACACAATTTTATGTTGGAGAAGAAATTCCTTATCTCAGTTTGTGTTGATATATAAATATGAGAAATGAATTAATTCACCATCTTAATATACAATAGTCCAAGGGAAATTTTGTTTTTATAACTGCTTCATTTAGCATGATTTTTCATATATTTATTTCATATTTTGTAAGAGAAAAGTAATAAAAACAATTATATGTTGTATTAAAATATGTAACACCATGGTACAATTATATGTTGAATTTAAATATGTAACACCATGGTGCATGTATAAGACACATAATTTGTAGATTTGGGGAAGAGTAGATTACTGGAAAAGATTTCCTAGGGGAGCCAGAAAGAAACTTAAAAATATATTCTTATCATCATTCAATACAAATAAACAGGATTTACATGAGAATAAATAGAAATTATAAGTTATGGACAATGGTGTAACATCAACAAAGTAGTTATACAAAAAACCTAAAGATTATCTGAAAACAAAATGCTCCAGAAGTTTACTAATAATTTTAAAGGCAATAGAAAATGAAAGTGAAAGGAAGGAAAGGAAATCATCTGAGAAACAACTCATAGCAGAATTCTATTAGAGAGGAATTATATATATTATCATTTGGACAAATTATTAATAAAGAAATAAATATTGGGCTGCATTAGGCCATTTCTCTAGCATATCCAGTGTTAGACACAATGTAGCAATGGTGACATGTTTTGAGAGAAAAAGATTGATATAAATATTATTCTTACTCCAATTGTGTTTTATCTATGCAGGAAAGAAAAGACACCTTCACATTGGCTTGGTTTGTTAATTTATCTTATCCATATGTTCTTTCTGACAATGTTTTTAAAATTATTTATTTAAAAATGTTCATAACATTTGTAAGTGATGAATCAAAAACGTATTATGGGGAAGAAAATAAATGATGTATTTTGTCTTCATTTTCAAAAGTACAGGTAATAACATTGGGAAAGTACAGTTACATTGAACCAAGATTCTGTAGGGCATGATTTGAACTTATTTACTGGTGAATTTGGCCAAATCAAAAAACTTCCATGTGCCATATTTTGCCCTCATAATATCAAAATAAGAAGAAATGTTATGAACATCACTTAAATATGGGATGATAACTAGAGTTTATATGTGAATGATAATTGATTAGTGGATGAGGTACATGGGTTTTATTATTTAGAGCATTAAAAATTTATAGCAAAAGTGATACAACTACTTCCATTTTTATATCGTTTTGTATCAATGGTGGTTTCTTCTAAACCTTGTGGTAAAAGAAATCCACACAGATGACAACATGTTATTTAGGGAAACATAAATCATAATAGATTCTCTCAAAGTATAAAAATTGTGCTATATCTATATAACACAAGAAATTGAACTGAGCAGAAACATTCATTTTCCATTCAGAGCTGCCTAAATTATCTTCATACACAAACTCTCCAAAAATCTTTCATGAATACTCCAAAGCAGAGTTTTTAATAAGGTGTAACAGAAGCCTTTACACAAAGCAGGTTCTGCTTTCAGTGTTTTTGCTCTTATTGTGCTTCTGTTAAGTAAATGCCTATTCCTTATTTTTAACATATTGCTTAGTATGTTTACATTGCTAAGACCTTCCTAATGAAAGCAAGCTCAAGGATCCCTTTTGTTAACCTTCTAAATATCAATATGAATAAGAAAAATTAAATATTTAATGAATCATTAATTGCATTGTGCAATTGATCTAGGATTTTATTAAGTTTTTACATTGTCTCACAAAGAAAGTATATTTTGCTCTGACAATTCAGTGTCCATTAAGAATAGAATGCACAAGGTAAAATGCTATAACATTATTTACCAAAACTGTGGGATCATGATATGAAGTAATAAAAAAAGATACACCGTTCATATAAGTGAAAATACAAGCTCAAAAATAACAAAATATTATAAAACTATTATTGTAATTATCACTAGAAATAGTAAGAGCAGTTGTTTTTCTGCCTTTTTGAAGATTTATTGATCATATGACTAAAAGAGTACTTAGAAAATAATTGCAAAGAGTGCAAATCCAATTTTGTTTTATCCATATGTATACATATAATATGTTATATAGGGGAATAGTACATTTTATATACAACTTTAAACTGGGCATTTTTTTTAAAAAAAGAAGCCAGAATAAAAATACGAAATTGATTTTTATTTCTCAATTGGGGAAATGATGAAGAATTTATGGAAACAAATGTGCTTCTATGATGAGGGTAAGGCTATAAAAATTCAGAGAGAAGGGAACACTCAGAGAGGATCCCTGGAAATAAATATTTCTCCATAAAGAAGAGTAAAAACTAATAAAACATAGCCTAGATTGATTGAGATTTCTAGTAGAAAATAATAATAATAATAATAATGTATAAAATAGATTTTGTCAGGATTATACAAAAGTGCCTGGATTGAAAAAAAAAATCCCAAAATCCTAGCATTGTTTTCAAGTTAATTCTTTGTAGGCAAATCAAACCTTATATGCTACGTTTCTTCACTGACTTGGATATTGTTTTAGACTTGAATATTTTGACCCCTTTAAACTATAGGATAAAATATATAAAGAAATTTCACAAAATGTGTTACAATTGAAATACCCCTGAACGAGTTATAGCACGGTCACTTTTGAAGCCCATGTTATAGAACTTT
Organism: Cabassous unicinctus; assembly: GCA_029593785.1. Classification (NCBI taxonomy): domain Eukaryota; kingdom Metazoa; phylum Chordata; class Mammalia; order Cingulata; family Chlamyphoridae; genus Cabassous; species Cabassous unicinctus. The sequence goes on along the minus strand of JAQZBX010001783.1, from coordinate 56,283 downwards.
CTGAATTTAATCCTTCACTTTCCCTAGAATTAGCTGTTCCTCTGACTTTTATTGGCCATCTCTACTCAGGAAGGCTAGTTTTGAGAAGATGGTTCTAAAACATGTCAGAAAACCACTGCAGTGACACATGTGGCCGTGGAATTCCACCTGGAAATCCTCTGCGAGAAAGACCTCCACCAGAAAGCTACTGAAAGAACCCATGAGAATTTCCCTTGATCAAGATAAAGCCCCAGATATTCACAAAAGGACTTATCATTGGGCTTTCCCCTCAGGAAATTGATGGGTGGGGTAATCAATCAAAACAGAAAACAACTGGACCCCTCTCCTGAACATTAGTAAGTAGGAGGAATAATTAATGGTTTAAAAAGCAAACACAAAGGAAAAACCATCCCTTTTTCTCCCTTCTCTACCTGGACCAGCCCGCAAGTATAGCTGGGAACCCAGAATCAGTTGTCTACTCTTCTCTCATTTCCTCAATAAACTACCGGCCTAACTAAACAGGCAAGTTCTTAAACTCTTTTAGGTAACAGACCCAAGAACTTAGAGGAAACCCTACAACACTACCTTGCCTGGTGGCCTTAGATAGGATTTTCTCATGGATGATTTTAGTGCCCCTCTCATTGGTTTGCTTTGAACACTGAATGAGAATATTTAGTTTAGTAAACAAAGGTACAAGTGCTTAGTATGCATTTGCCATTATTTGCTCTGCTCATACAGCACATAGGAAAATAGCTTTAACTTTGCACACATGTGAAAAAGAAAAGGAAAAAGAGAGGCATGGAAATAAGAAGTAGTCAGAGAGACTTAAGATACATTTAGGTGTATTTTTTTACCAAATAATTTTGGTGTGAATTTTCTAATTTATGGAGAATAAGATTGAGTTTCTAGGTTTAAAATTATTTTAAGAAACCTACTAAAAGGTATTGGAAATAAACAAAACCCATTATAATGCTCTTAGAGAGCACAGTAAAGCCAATTTATGGACAAATGAAAATCATTATCTCATAAGTGGGCCTAAAGCTATTCCTTTCTCCTTGGACAATATAAAGGAAACTAAGGAAAGGAAAAGACCCTCAAAGAGAAAGCCCAGCAATTTTCTTTTCTAGAAGAAACACTTTGCAGAGAGCAGGAATATTAAATCATTGGGGACCAAGAGGAATATTTAATGAGTAAGAGGCCTAAATCACAGGTAGGTTTTTGTGACGAAATTTGCTGTGAATAGTTCTGGGAATAATTGACTAATTGTAAATTGCATACTATTTATAATCCAGATTCTGTCTTTGTGCACAGGGTCAGATAACTTGAATCTAAAGGAAATCAAATTGATAAGTTGATTAGTTGGAAGGTAGTTCCGAAAAATATGCAAGAGATAGTCAATGTCATAGAACAAGAATAAGAGAAATGTAATTTTTGAGTTTATTGTTTACCTAGTATTTAGCTAATCATGTGCATCTTGAAACCTCTAGGAATAGTTCAGTGATGCAAATACAGATCTTTTTTGTTTTCTTGGATATTCAATTTATTCTACATGTAGTCAAGTATTGCTCTGAATATATGACCTGCTAATATTTGAATGAATACTTTATAGTGACAAGTGACAGTTTTCTATAGAATGAATCTTAGTGTTCATCTATGAATGGTAGATGGAATTGGAAAGTTCATATTATTAATATCATGAATGGTGGAGGAGTAATGAATTGAAAAATCTGAAATTAATTAATCTGAACTTTAGGAGAATAACCAGCATTTCAAAGAGGAATGAGAGAAAACAATGAGAAGAAAAGCATAGAAATGGATCCACAATAATTGAAGAAAGATTAGAAGCTGCATGTTAAATTTTTCTCTCTCTTTCTTATATATTATATGTGCATTATTTATTTTTTACTCCCTAGTATACATAATTAATTGTTAAACAGAGTTGAGTAAGGAGATAATATCTGATTTTCATATGCTTATTTGTTTTGTGATTAGGATACTAATAAATCCAAAAAGTTGCCTGAAGAGCTTGTGATGTGATGTTCTAAATGGATAAGTAAGTCACTCAGTGACAGAGAAATTATGTTTAGCTGTGGGGACAATTTCCATAGGCAGAAAATAGTAAAACTTTTGGTAAAACATCAACGAAGTTTTGATTTGCAGGATGTAAGGTAGTGAGAATACAAATCAAAAGGATAATGTCCCTGAAATATCAACTACCTGACAAATAAACTTACCTAAAGACTCCAAACAGGGCAATAAAAATCAAATGGAAATAACTCTAAAATGGAATCTGTGTTTTTCTTATTTCTCTGGACTTTGTTAACTGCCATTCTTACCTGTAATGTTAATGCTGGTAATGATTTCTGCTACATATGTAGGAGAAAGAAAAAGGGAGAGTTTATAGCTTGTGTTTGACTTTTATCTATATTTTTATAGAATTAGAAAATTTGGTTTAATTTATTACCCCATTTTCACATAACATAAAGTTAGAATGGCTGAGCTAGTTCATTGCCAATAATTGTGGAGCTACAATGGTTTTATGTGAAATAAGGAGGCAATAGAAAAAGTGGGGATTTAAACATTAAATTTATTGTTGCTTCAATTTGATACCTTTAATGGTTTATGCATTTGGGCGCAAAGCTTAGATAATTCTATTTTCCTGTTCTTTCTTTCTAAATGCTAATGAGGTATTCTGTATATAATCAACCCAGGAAAGCCTCATGGAATTTTTAGCTCTCTAAAATAGTTTTACTCTTGTATGAGTGTCAAACTGACTATAATTCCATATTCTTTACATAGTATCTTATCTTTTCAAAGTTCTTCTTTATTTATTTTAAAATTTGAAACTCAAAACTTACTATTTTAGGTAAGAGAGATTTTAGTCTCTCACTTTGGATGAACAAATTATTTAGCAAGTAAATCAAGTGAATTGCAGAGTTCAATACTAAAATTAATGGCTTAGTCCAGAAGAGAAACTAGGTTTCTTTTCTAATCTAAAATTAAGGAGCTAGAAATTAAGTGACAGATTATACAGGAAAAATCATTATTTTATGGGAAACATAACCCAAAAATAAAGATGTCCAGGAAGGGAAATGAAAATCCCTTATGGCCTTGGGAATGAAGAAAACTGCTGTTTCAGACACTTTTTATTAAAAGTGACTAGATGGATGAGAACACTCTCACTGTCCTGATTTTGTGATAATCAGGGTAGGCTAAACATTTGCTATATTAGAAACCATGCATGTGTCCCCACACCTAGTTTGTCTCCCTACATCTGGTTTTCAGAATGCTGGTAATAAAGTAAGCCTGAGTTATTAAATGACCATTCTGTATGGAAAAAGACTGTAATTTTGGGCATCTTTGGTCAACCTTAAGAGATGTAGCAGGGGAACGAATGTGGCTCGGGTTGTTGGGCATCCACCCGAGGAGGGACCTGGGCTCCACCCCAGGGATCTCTCAGTAAAAAGGTAAAAAAGAAAAATATAAAAGGTTCGTGGGAGACCAGGCCTCATGCGCTGGTTTGTGGGTAGGACCCATAAGAGGGTGAGCCGCCAGGCCCCATGTTTGGGTGTGCCGCCAGATGCCATCCGCAGGGGAGCCACTAGGCCCTGAGAGCAGTTGAGCTGTCAGGCCCCATCTGTAGGTAAGCTGCAGGTCTGGTGCGCAGGTGCACCACCAGGCCCCGTGTGCAGGTGCACCACCAGGCTCTGTGCATGGGTGTGCCACCAGGCCCCACAAACCATGCAACAAGATGATGACATAACAGGAGAGGGACATAAGGGAGAGCCAAGAGGAGACACACCAAAAAAACAGGAACTATGGTGACACAGGTAGTAGTAGGATGCCTCACTCCCACATCGGAAGTTCTGAGGATCAAATCCCAGTGAAGATAGAAGGAGAAGGATGAGAAGAGAGGCCAGAAAACAGACACAGAGAGTTGCCCAGTGAACGGACACAGAAACAGCAAAAACGGGGGCAGGGGTTAAATGGATAAAATTAATAAATAAGTAAATCCTTAAAAAATGTATAGGGGATAAAGATTCGGACTATATTTAATGTAATATTTTGATGATGCTCCTTCATGATTTGTTAACAAATGTTTCACAACAATATAGGTTGTTTGTGGGGGATGGTGTGTGGGAGCCCTGTATGATGTGATGCCTGTTTGTTTTGTAAGATCAGGATGTTTACTGAGCACTTATAGTTTATGTATGTTCATGTATGAATGATATACTTCAATAAACTGTTTAAAAATTAAATTAAATTAAAAAAATAAAAAAATAAAAGTGAATAGTTATAATATCACTACACATTTAATTAGCAATGATAATAATTTTGTATCAATAAGGGCAGATAGATCTTTGTATGGCTGAGTACTCTACTAACCTTAAGTTTTTTGAATCATAGTTTCATATGTAAAGCACAATTTTCTCATTTTAATTTCAGTGGAGAGATTGGGAGGAGAACAATTAAGGAGAGATTTATATCGTGGCACTTGATTTAAATAAAGTTTTCCTTTTATGTCCATTTAAATGAACAGGCAATTACATTGAATTGTTGAAAACAATATTTTAAATATTATTTCAAAATAAAAAAATATTCTTTTAACTTATAGGTGAGGAAATATTTGCATAGTACAAATGGAGCTTATAGAGATGCCTTACTTTGTAAGACTTGTCTATAAGTTAATTTTAAATCTTAAAACTGCACCACAGAAATAAATTCAATTATAGTTAGCATCAAATTGGTTGCAAAGAATTTTTATTTTATTTTGATGGTGGCATATTTAAAATAATCTTTGAAATAGATGAGGAGGGAATTAAAAATTTGTTGTGTGGAATGATATTGACAAGATTAGGGCCAAAGATGTATCACAGATTTTTAGGAAAGGTGAAGAGTATTAATGATACAGATCACAGTCAAAATTTATACCAAAAAACATGCACCAGGTTTTTACCAAATCTATGTTACTTCATCATCAGTTTTGAAATTAAAACTAAGTTAAGAGAAGCTATGGTAGACCTGAATTGCATCCGCTATATTTCCATATATCAAATGTTATTAATTTAATATAATAATATGTGATGGATATTGAAGAGATTAAAACAAAAGTTTTTCCTTCAGTACTTGAATATTAATTACAACCTCTTCTATTAAGAATGAAGGTATTGGGGTGATGGCCTCATAAAATGTGTTTGGTAATTTTCCTTTATCTTCAATTTTTTGGAAGAGTTTAAACTGGATTGGTATTATTTTTGAAATGCTTGATAGAATTCATCTGTGAGGCCATCTGGTCCTAGACTTTTCTTTGTTGGGAGATTTTTAATGATGGAGAAAATCTCTTTAAATGTGATTGGTTTATTAAGTTCTTGTATATATTCTAGAGTCAATGAAGGCCATTTGTGCAGTTCTAGGAATTTGACAATTTCATCTAGGTTGTCTAGTTTATTGGCATACATTTTCTTATAATATCCTCTTATGATCATTTTATTTCTGTGTGGTCAGTCATAACATCTCCCTTTTCATTTCTGATTGTATTCATTTGCATCTTTGCTCTTTATTTCTTTGTTGGTCTAGCTAAGGGTTTATCAATTTTATTGATCTTCTCAAAGAACCAGGTCTTGGTTTAGTTGATTATTCTTTTTTTGTTTTCAATTTCATTTGTTTCTGCTCTAATCTTTATTATTTCTCTCCTGATGCTTGCTTTGGGATTGATTTGCTGTTCTTTCTCTAGTTTCTCTAGTTGTTCAGTTAAAACTTAGGGTTTATTTATTTTTCTTCCTTTTTAATATAGTCATTTAGGGCTATAAATTTCCCTCCCAAGACTGCCTTCACTATATCTCACACGGTTTGATAACTTGTATCCTCATTTTCCTTTGTCTCAATAAATTTACAGATTTCCCTTGCAATTTCTTCTTTGACCCACTGATTATTTAGGAATGTGTTGTTCAGCCTCCACACATTTGTGAATTTACCTATATCCAGTCTATTATTGATTTCCAGTTTCATTTCATTATGAACTGAGAAAGTGCTTTGTATAATTTCAATATTTTTTATATTTATTGACAGCAGCATTATGTCCTAATATGTGGTCTATTCTGGAGAAAGATCCATGGGCACTTGAAAAGAATTTATAACCTGCTAAGTTTGGATGCACCATTCTGTATATACCTTCTAGGTCTGACTCATTTATTATATTTTTCATATTCTCTGTTTCCTTGTTATAATAATCTGTCTAGTTGCTATATCTAATGATGTGCATGGAATGTTGAAGTCTCCAATGATTATTGTAGAGATGTCAATTTCTCCCTTCAGTTTTGCCAGAGTTTTTCTTACATATTTTGGTGCACCCTTGTTGGGTGAATAGATATTTATGACTGTTATATCTTCCTGGTGGATTGTACCTTTTATTAACATATACTTGTTTCTGTATCTCTTATAATGTTTTTGCATTTAATGTCTGTTTTGTACAATATTAATTTAGCTAACCCTGCTTTATTTTGGTTGCTATTTGAGTAAAGTATCTTTTTCCAACCTTTCACTTTCAGCTGGTTTGTATCCCTGGGTTTAAGGTGAGTCTCTTATAAGCAGCATATGGATGGCTAATGTCTTGTTATCCATTCTGCCAGCCTATATCTTTTGATTAGGGAGGTTAATCCATTCACATTCAATAATATTATGTAAATGAAATATTTACTTCCAACATTTTATATGGAGGCTTTCATATATCATATCATATTTTTATCTGCCTTTTTACTCTTTTGGCTATCCTTTCTGCTACTCTTCTTCTATATGCTCCTCCAGATTACTCTCTCCTGTCTTTTTTTTTTTTT
>JAQZBX010001783.1:0-49371 GCA_029593785.1 Cabassous unicinctus | reverse complement strand
GCAAAAGAAAATCAATCAACTTAATAAACCACATTAACAAACTGAAGGAAAATAAGCCCCATGGCAAATCCCCAAAATGTGTTCATCAATTGCAATTAATGTCACATTAATGAAGGATGTTGTTACTGGGGGCAAATGTGAGTAGTGTGTGGAGCAAGGCATATGGGAATCCCCTATATTTTTAATGTAACTTTTATTTAATCTAAATATCTTTAAAAAATAAAGTAAATAAAAAAGAAAATGAATCATTGTAATACACTACATTAACAATTTGAAGGGAAAAAAAACACATGACCCTCTCAATCAACATGGAAAAGACATTCAACAACATCCAGCATTCTTTTATGGAGAAAAATAAAAACACTTCAAAATATAGGAATAGAAGGAAATTCCTCAATATGATAAAAGACATATATGAAATCCCCCAGCCAACATCATACTCAATGGGGAAAGATCGTAAGCTTTCCTTCTAAGAACTGGCCAAGACAAAAATGCTCAATGTCACCATCGTTATTCGAATTTGTACTCAAAATTCTAGCTAGGATAATTAGACAAGAAAAAAAAAATTAAAGTCATCCAAATAGGAAAATTGCAAGAAGTATTCTCACTATTTGTAGATGACATGATCCTATATTTAGAAAATTCTGAAATGTCTATGACATAGCTACACGAGCTAAAAAATGAGTCCAGTAAAGTGTTAGGATACAAGATCAACACACAAAAATCAGTAATGTTTTGTACATTTATTGGCTCAAGTAGCTATGCACACTAGTATTAAACAATCTGAGAAGAAAATCAGGGGAAAATTCCATTTACAATAGCAACCAGAAGACTCAAAAACCTAGGAATTAATTTAACCAAATTACAGGATATATTTGCAGAAAACTATAAAACAACACAAAAAGAAATCAATGAAGACCTAAGCAAATGGAAAGGCATTCCGTGTTCATGGACTGGAAGACTAAATATTGTTAAGATGTCAGCCCAACCAAAACTGACTCATAGATTCAATGTAATACCCATCTAAATTCCAACAGCCTACTTTACAGAATTAGAAAAGGCTATTACCAAATTCATTTGGAAGGGGGAGTGCACCTGAATAGCCAGAATCATTCTAAAAAAGAAAAGCAACATGAAAGGAATTTCACTGGCTGATCTTGTAACATAATAAAAAGCTACAGTAATCCAAACAGAATGGTACTGGTACAGACAGACTCATCAATCAGTGGAAAAGAATTGATAGTGCCAAAATAAACCCTCACCTATATGGTCAACTGGTTTTTGACAAAGCTACCAAGTCCATCTTAACTTGAGAAAATAGTCTCTTCTACAAATGGTGCTGGGAGAACTGGATATCTATAACCAAAAGAATGAAAGAAGATCCCTATCTCAATTCTTACCCAAGAATCAACTCAAAATGGATCATAGACCTAAAAGGAAAAGACCAGACCATAAAAGTACTAGAAGAAAATGTCAGAAAACATCTTATAGACCTTTTGGTAGGTGGAGTTTACTTGGACCTTACACCCAAAGGATGTGCAACAAAAGAATAAATAGATAAGTGAGACCTCCTCAAAATTAAACACTTTTGCACCTCACAGAACTTTGTTGAAAGGGTAAAAAGGCAGCCAACTCAATGGGAGAAAATATGCGGAAATCATATGCCCAATAAGAGTTTAATATCCATGTTATATAAAGAGATGTTACAACTCAAGAATAAAAAATATAACAACCCTATTAAAAAATGGCAAAAGACTTGAATAAACATCTGTCCAAAGAAAAAATAGAAATGGAAAAAACACACATGAAAAAATGCTCAGCATCACTAATGATTTGGGAAATGCCGATCAAAACTACAGTGAGATATTATTTCACACTAATCAGAAAGGCCAATGTTAAAAAGACTGAGAACCACAAGGGCTGGAGAGGATCTGGGGAGACAGGAACAATTATTCACTGTTGCTGTGAATGTAGAATGGTACAGCCACTGTGGAAGACTGTTTGGAAGTACCTAAGGAAGTTGAATACATACTTGACATGTAACCAGCTTTACAACTAATAGGAATATATGCAGAAGAACTGAGAGCAGTGACACCAATAGACTTCTACACACCTATGTTTTTAGTGGTGTTATTCATGATTGCCAAAATTTGGAAATAACCCAGGTGTCCATTATCCAATGAATGGATAAACATACTGTGGTGTATTCACACACACCATGGAATATTATGCAGCTATAAGAAGAAAGGAAGTTGTAAAGCATATGATAACATGGATGAACCTGGAGGACATTATGTTGAGTGAAGCAAGTCAGGCACAAAAGGAGAAATACTGTATGATTGTGTTGCTATGAACCAAATAAGTTATGTAGCATGTATGGTTCCATTTCTATAAAATGTAAATATAAATCAATTTAAATAAAAGAATGAAAGGATTTGAAGAATAGACCTCAATGTTGTCTTACTGTGCAAAATTAATTTATGATGCTACAATTTCATTTTCTATATAGTAGCCAAAATCATTTGACATTGTTCTTAACAACAGTAAGACTATTGATTTGGTAACACTAATATTTTGATAATAACTTCAGTCTTTAATAATTATATGGCTAGTAAAGCAAAAATCATTTATTGATGGTTTTGATCTTTACAACCATTTGTGACAAAGTCCAGTCACAAATTCATCATTTTAATTTATTATTATTATTTTTTTTTAATTTAAATAAGTTTTAGATTACAGAAAATTTACATGAAAACATAGGTCATTCCCATATACCCTACCCCATCCCTATCTCATATATTCCCCTGTTAATAACATCTTACATTAGTGTAGCACATTTGTGACAATTGATGAGCAAATATTGAAGCTACTAACCATGATCTGTAGTTTACATTATGGTTTCCACTTTGCACTGTACAATTACATAGGTTTTGACAAATTGTATAATAGCCTGTATCCAACTTTGCAATATCATGCAGAACAATTCCAGTGCCCTAAAAAAGCCTTATGCTCCACTTATTCTTCTCTCCTCCTCTCCACAGGCACTCTGGTAACCACTAACATTATATTAATGTTACAAGTTCTTCTATAGCTACAATAATATTAAGTCTATTTGGTCCATGGTTACATTCCCCCCTTATGTTTATTCATTCCTCATTCTTGAAGATTTTGGCATGGTAATGTCCACAGTGCTTCACATTGAGAAATGATTTAGATCTTATGGGGCAGAAGGAAGGAAGTGTTTTCCTTAAAGTTGTACAGGCTATTTGATTTTAGAGATGGGTGTTGTCCATCATCAGTTTGTTATTTGTTATTGGTTTTTCTGATGATCTGGAGAGTAGGTGTTGACTGAAACTCTGCTGAGATTCAGGACTCAACTGTCATATGAATATATACAAAATATAAGTCTCTGGTACAATATTTAATAGGTATAGAACTAATTATAGGTTCAAATATATTTGATAAATATCATGCATTGAGAATCTAGAAATGAATCTAACTATGTTACATTGAAGAAATAGGTTATCATATATTCAAAGATAATGCCCACTGACAGGGTGCTGATTTCATGGAGTGTGTGTCTTGCCTATTGAATTCAGATGTCTCTGGAGCCCTCAGGAGTACCCCTGTTTGAAGCTTTGACAGCTATAGCAGTTAGTGAGATCTGCGTAAGTCATACATAACTGTAATCTCTGGCATGACCTCCCGACTCACTTTGGAATTTCTTAGTTGTAAAAATTCTTTCTATTCAATTTCCCCCTTTTGTTCAAGGTCTTTTTCCAAATCCATAGCTGTTTCATATTTGATAATAATCTCTCATTACTAGGGATACTCATGACCAGAAGTCATATCCCACATTGGGCGTGGGGAAGTAGTAAGTTAAACTGCTGAGTTTAGGCAATTTATATTGTTAGGCTAAATTTCAATTTTATAAGAATAAGGTTCATAAGTATAAGCACTAATACCAAGGACTTAGCATTTTGATTCATTTTCTTTTATTAGTCACTGCCTATGTACTTTAGAGTTTCTTCCCACTCTATTAGAGAACATTGCAGGGCCCTACTTGATGGGAATTTAATATTTTCTTCATTATTGTGTGGGTTTTCACTCACTAAGATAACACCCTATGACCACATGAACACATTCATGTTCCATAGAAGCATGCTCCAGATACACTCTTACCAACATATCCCCCGAACACCAACACCCTGCACAAGTTACCCTTCCATGCCATAGTTGTCAAAAGAACACTCCCACAATTGCTTTCACAACCAAAGCCCTCTACCTACGCATTTTCTTTCCTCCATCACTCCCCCTAACTGTATAGATAGCTTGATCCACCTCCCACAACCCTGCTTGCATTCACACTCCTTCATCATCAACAGTATTTACATTGCTGCTCCACCAATCATCCAGATCTTCTGTCAAACCTGCCCCATCCACCTTATCATAGAGTCTACCAGATTGAGCATTGGCTCACCATTCTCTACTTGCTTTCTAAATCCTCCTATCAACATTTTAAATAGGATGTAACATTCCTAGATAAGCTTAGTGGTTCCAAAATTCACATATTGTACTACCATTAAATATTACAATCAAGGTCAAACTGCCTTGTGCTCTTCTTTTTTACTTTTAAATAAGCTTTATTCTGTGGACCAATTATATATATATTTGTGTGTGTGTGTATACACACATATATATATGACTTTTATTAAAATACCAGTAGGGATAAATGTACTCTGTTATATAATATCAGTGTTTCTTGTCAGAAATCACTAAGAAGATGGTAAACAAGAAACTTTAAAAAATTAGTAAAATGAATTTCATTGGAAACTTGCAATGAAGTTTTTCTCTCTAACTATTAAGAATGGATGTATCATCATATTATTCTATAATTTTATTTTCTACCACATTGCAAAATTATGTTTAGATAGATGATATTCCACCAGTACAACTTTCCATTTGCTTCTGCTTGGTTGAACAAAGAAAATTCATGACTAATACATCCATTTTTAACAAATTTTAAGTATGTGAGGACCCAGGGTGACTTCCTATCTTAGTACTGAGTTGCATAGTTCATTGAAATTGAAAAATATTTGGTATCTCTTGGGCTTTTAAGTTTTAATTGCCTGATTGAATGCATCAATTAATTATTTATTTATTTAAAATTTATTTAAATATAGCACTTATACATGAACATAAGTATACAATAAGTGTATAGCAATAGTTGTGAACTTATAAAACATACATAACATTATACAGGGCTCTTATAACTTACCCTACCAACTATACATTGCATTGTTGTTAAGCATTTTTAACTAATGATTAAAGAGCATCCTCAAAATATTACTACTAACCAAAGTATTTCCCCCAATGCACCCTATTATTATTACTTTTATATCATTTATACATGAAAATACATAAACAATAAGTATAGAGTGAAAGTTGTGAACTTACAAAGCAAACATTCTTAACATCATACATCAACATAGACATAGACATAGAGGTCCCATACATCAACTGTCTACCAACATCTGGAATTGTCATGACAGATTTGTTACAAATTATGAAAGAATATTGTCAAAATCTTACTACTAATTATAGTCCTTACCTTACATTTGTTGTATTTTTCCCCCAATCAACCCTATTATTTTTTAAATATATTTTTATGACAGAAGTTGTAAACTTGCAAAACAATCATGCACATGTGCAGAATTCCCAAAAAACACCCCTCTATTAATTCACCACACCATGGTGGAACATTTGTTTCTGATTAGGAGATAACATCATCTGATTATTACTAGGTTGACAGTATACTTTTGGCATACATTTTCCTTACTCCCCCATTATCAACACACTACCTCTTAGGCATAGATGCAAACATATTACATTTTTATGGTTAACCACACTCCACAAATCACTTCAGTTGTATTTTTCCCATGCTTCTCCACATTCCCAACACCCTTCAATAGTGATGTACATCTGCTGTAGGTCACAAAGTTCACTCTGCATCTGTACCATTAACTGCATTTCTCATCCACTCTGGGTTCACTGTGCTACCCAGTCCTTAGATTATTCTCTAGCTTTCTACAATTGGCATTTACATATGTATACTATCATTTTCAACCCATACTCATTTATAAACCAGTGTTACTCACTATAATGTGTTATCATCTACTCTGTACATTTCCACACTTTTACAGTAAAGCTAATTAAAACTTCTACATACATTAAATACCAGTAGTCCATCTCAGTCCTCCTTTTATCTCCTTTAAAAATCCACCAACTACCACAGCATCATGAAGATATTTTCCTACATTTTCTTCTAATGGTTCTTGCTTTTAAATTTAGGTATTTGATTCATTTTGAGTTCATTTTTGTATAAGGTGTAAGAGAGGGGTTGTCTTTTTTTCATTTTTTAATGGATATCCAGTTTTCTCAGTACCATTTGTTGAATGGACTGTTCTGCCTAAGCTGGGTGGAATTGACAGGCTAGTGAAAAATCAATTGACCATAGACATGAGAGTCTGTTTTTAAACCATCAATTCGGTTCCATTGCTGAATGTTTCTGTCTTTATGCCATTATCATGCTGTTTTTACCACTGTAGCTAGGTAATCAAACTTAAAGTCTGGAAATGAGTCCTCCAACTTTTTTTCCTTTTTAAGATGTTTCTGGCTTTTCAAGTCCCCTTATTCTTCCAAATAAATTTGATAATCATGTTTTCCATTTATTTTTAAAATGCTGGTGAAATTTTTATTGGGTTTGCATTGAATCTGTATATCAATTTGAGTAGAATTGACATCTTACTGATATTTAGTCTTCCAATCTGTGAGCATGGAATGTTCTTCCATTTATTTAGATCATTTTTTAAATTTCTTTTAACAATGAGTTGTAGTTTTCTGAATATAAGTGCTTTACATTGTTGGTTAAGTTAATTCCTGAATATTTAGATTTTATCTGTCATATTTTATATTCACCACTCTTTTGACACTTTTTATTTTTATTAATATAATCTTCATTTCTGGACTCTCTTCCAGTCTCCTATCTTCTGTCATTTCTTTTCAGCCTGTAGCACACTCTTCAGTATTTCCTGCAAAACAGGTCACTTGTTTACAAACTTTCTCACTTTCTGTTTATCTGTGAATATTCTAAACTCACCCTCATTTTTGAAAGACAATCTTGCTGGATATAACATTCTTGGCTTGAAGTTTTTCTCTTGCACTATCTTAAATATATCATACCACTGTCTTCTTGCCTACATGGTTTCTGGTGAGAAATCAGCACTTAATTTACGGGGTATCTCTTATATGTTATGAATTGCTTTACTTTTGCTGCTCTCAGAATTCTCTCTTTGTTTTCGACATTTGACATTCTAATTAGTATTTGTCTTGGAGTTGGTGTATTCAAATTTTTTGGATGGGAATACATCGTGCATCTTGGACATGAATATCTGTGTGCTTCAATATGGTTGGGAAATTTTCTTCCATTATTTCTTCAAATATTCCTTCTGCCCCCTTTCACTTCTCTTCTCTTTTGGGGACACCCATAACACATTTGCTTGCAAGTCTCTTGCTATTGTTTCTTTCCATGAGACCTTGTTCAAGCTTTCCAATCTTTTCTTCATCTGTTCTTTGTATGTTCATTTTTAGAGGCCATTTCTTTAAGCTCCCCAATCCTTTCTGCTGCCTCCTCAAATCTGTTAAATGATACCTGTTTATTTTTATTTTACTGCACCTTTCATTACCATAAGTTCTGCTATTTTTCAAATTCTTTTTGCTCATCCAATGCCTTCTTAATATCCTTAATTTCTTTAGCCCTCTCATTGAATTTATTAAGGAGATTTGTTTGAACATCTATGATTAGTTGTCTAAACTCCTTTATGTCATCTGTAGGCTTACCTTTATCCTTTAACTGAGCCATATCTTCCTGTTTCTTGGTGTGGACTATAAATTTTAGTTGGTGTCTTGCCATCTGACTTGCTAGAGTATTTATTCTGGGTGCAGTTTTTCTCTTTAGCTTAGGGCTTCCTTCCCTTCCTCCCTCGCTGTTTGTGTAGTAGGAGCCAAGGATGTAGTTGGTGCTATAAGCTATTGAGGCTCAAGCTGCCCTCATTGCCCCAAGGACCAATGAAACTTCTCCCAACTTTCTCCTTTTCCAGGGGTAGGGACAGAGCCACAGCTGTGTGGAATAATTCCACTCATGCAGGCCTAGAATGTACTTCTCTAGAGAGACTGATGAGGCATCACACCCCTTTCTTCTCTGCCTGGGGTGGGTAGGAGCTGCAGGTGTGGGCAGCAATCTATGCAGTGCAGGTCCAAGACGACCACAGTTGCCCTGGTAGACTTCTGATTATTCAGTCTGTGCCAGCTAAATGTACCTTCAGTTACCTCGATAGGCTGGTGCAGGGCTCATCATCTTCCTCCCTCTTAGAGTAGTGACTGAAGCATAGGCTAGGGCTGTTCGCCAATCTGGGTGAAAGAAACCAGCCTTTACCATCACTGTGATTTTCAATCAACCCGGCATCCCCTCATGCTGGGGGTGCAGTAAAAATTGCAACTGCCAGCCTCCTTCTGACATGGACAGGCTCAAACTTTAGCTGGTCTTAGGTTGATACTTTAGCCAGCCAATTTACCAATCAATAGCTGAGATCAGTAGCCAACTATCACTTCCTCCCCCTATTTTTGGAAAATGGAGCTTCCAATTCCTGCCACAGAATAGCTCTTGGGGTAGCTTGTACTGCCAAAGTAGGATGATCACTGGACTCCACAGCAGGGCCTGTAGTTTCCCAGAGAGGCTGGTGCACCTCCCCCCAGTTTCCCTGAGGTGGGCCTGGGACTTAGGGTAGAGCAGAAATCTTATCTACATGAGAAGAAGCTGTTCCCTACCAGTACTTTGATTTTCATTCAGCCTCACTTCCCCTCATGTCAGACAAGGAGTTAAGATGGCAGCTACCAGCCTTTCTGACTGGAGAGGTTCAAACTTCAGCTGTTCTGAGGATTATTCTTTAGCCCACCAAATTTACTAATTAGTAGCTGAAGCTGGTCCCCAACCATCTCTCCCTCCAACATTTTTGAGAAGTGGAGCTTCCAGTTCCAGCCACAGAACAGCTCTTGTGTGGGCTTGGGCCTCCAGTGGAGGATGGGCACCAGCCTCCGTGGCATGGAGTGCTCTACTTACACATCTTCTCTGCAGATTGGCAGTCTTCTCATTTCATTCTTTCAATGATGTTGAAAGATGCACTTCTCATCTGGATCCCCCAAACAAATGCTCTAGATAGCTCTAGGTGATCACCAACTGCCCCATAGCAGTAGCTGTTTCTATCAGCTCTTTTCTCTGCCACCATCTTGTTGCTTATCTGGCTTTCTGAATGCATTCATTTTTATTAATGGCAATATTGAACAAAATATTTTGAAAAACCTATGAAAGTCATCTTGAGACAAACCAGAAAGATTCTTTTATTGCATATTAGTTTCTCATTTTCTATAAAACTAGAATTATGTAATTTAACATAGAGTCAGGATGTGTGTAATCATAAATATTCTCTACAAATATTTCTCAAGTAACTTATGTACTATATGATTTCAAGTGACTGTTAGATATTTTCACTTCATTAGACCATGGAAAATGAGAATAATGTAACTGTGTTTATTATCTTGGTACTTTCCCAAAACAAGTCCTTTGAAATTCTATCTTTTATATTGGTTTTATTTTGTTGCATTGCTATTTTGTTTATGAAACTTGTTTATAATTTTATTTCTATGTCATGCAGTCAACTAACTAACCAGCCCATGTATTGCTTCCGTAATTACCTTTCACTCTTTGACCTTTGCTACATAACCACAAGGATGTCCAAAATAATAACTGACTCCCTGGCAGAAAGGAAGACCATTTCTTTTTATAACTGCATGACACAGCTCTTTTCCACACATTTCTTTGGAGGCATCAATATCTTTATCCTCACAGACATGGTCACTATGTGACCATTTCTATGCCCACGCACTACATTGTCAGCATGAGCAGGCAGATTTGTAATATGATCATCATAGCTTGCTGCACCAGGGGATTGGTACACTCTGCCAAACAGTTTAATTACCCACATACCTTTCTGTGGTCCTAATGACATAGGTCACTTCTGTGATGTGTATCCTTTGCTGAAATTGGCCTGCAGTGATACATACTGAATTGATTTCATGGTAATTTTCAATTCTAGTGTCATTTCATTGGTATTTTTGTGCTTTTGATGCTTTCTTATCTCCTGATAATATTCACGTTTGGGCTAACCCTGCAGAAAGCTGGAGCTAACGTTTTTCCACTTGCAATTCTCACATAACATTTGTGGTGTTATTCTTTGCACCTATTATCTTCATTTATTTCAGATCAGCCATAAATTTTCTATATCATTATTGCTTTCATGTTCAATCCTCTGGTTTACACTCTGAGAAACTTAGAAATGAAGACTGCCTTGAGGATATGTTCTAAATATTACTATAAGTATAAATATTCTGACAAAAGTCTTTCATAGTTTGCAATAAATGTTTCACAACAATGCAAGTTGTTCATGGAGGGGAAATGTTTAGGAAGCGTGTATGATGATATGCATGTATGCATGTTTGTTTTGCAAATTCACAAATTTTACTATGCATTAATTCTTTATGTATGTTCACATATGAATGATACACTTCAGGAAAATTTTATTTTAAAGTAAGAATGCCTTGAGAAAATTGTCTTTCCAACATTTCTTTTTGAAGAGAATGCATTTATACAATAGCCATTTCTGAATTTCCATCTAAGCATTGTTAACTCAATGTCTACTCAACCTTGAGTCATAAAATAGATCAGGAATGATAGATAGATTTTATATAAGAGTATTCAAAAACCAATCTCAAATCATAGATCAGTGTCTTCAGCCTTCACAAGACTTCTTTCAAGTTGGGCATATTAGATTTATTTTATCATGGTAAATTTTCTTTCAATATCTTCACATATCGACCTCAAAACTGTCTTACTTTTATTATTCATTCTGAAAGTGTAAGGAAGGGTTCTCTCTGTTCCTTTTATAATTCTCTTGGCAAAACTTACTTGGAAGCCATCTGTTAAAGGAAAAATGATGTTTTTATTTTTTATTTTTTGTTTGTTTTTATATTTTTTTCTTTAACTTAATTTTATTATTCACAAACTTACAATTTTCATTATTTTAAAGATTTAATAAATAAAAGGCTAATTTATTTCATTAGTATATGCAAAAACCTATGGAGATTACACTCAAGTTGAATAAAAACTGAAACAATTGTAGTTTATACAGGAAATAATTTTTTATTTTCCCCACAAGAGACAAAACCTCTTTTTTCATAATATTCTTAAAATTGTGAACAACCTCAAAAGCATATTGACTTCTAGATTATGGAATAAATTTTATATATATTATAATTGCTTAATTTGTATATGTATTATAATTACTTAATTTGTTTCAATCAGAATTTGGAAAAACTTTTTTAAAACATTTTTTAAAAAAGAGTCATAGATTACAAAAATGTTACATAAAATTGTAGAGGATTCCCAAAGGCTCACTCCCTGCCCCTGCCACACTTTCCCACTTTAACAACATCATTCATTAGTGTGGTACATTTGTTAAAATTGATGAACACATAGTGGAGATTGCCACTAAGTGTAGATTATAATTTACATTAGAGTTAAAAAAAAAAAACTTTCTCCAACACATTTTTCTACGTTATGACAAGATATATAATGGCCTGTATCAATCACTGCAATGCCATTCAGGCAACTCCAATGTCCCGAAGATGCCACAATATTACATATATATATATATTTTTAAAAGATTCATAGGTTTCATAAATGTTACATAAAAAATATAGGGAATACCCATATGCCTTGATCCCCACACCTCTGACATTTTCCCACCTGTGGGATTCATTAAAATTAATGAATACATTTTGGAGAATTGCCACTTCACGTGGCACATTCATGTGGTACATTCATTACAATTGATGAATACATTTTTGAGCATTGCCACTAGGCATTGATTAAAGTTTATCTTGTATTTTACACTCTCTCCCACACAATTCTGTAGGTTACAGCAAGATATAAAATGGACTGTATCTGTATTGCAATATCATTCAGGACAATTCCCAAGTCCCAGAAATGCCCCAGTATTACACATCTTTTTCCCTCTCCCTGCCCTCAGTACCTCCAGTGGCCATGGCTTCCACATCAATGATATAATTTCTTCCATTGGTGGAATTACAGTAAGTCTATAGTAGAATACCAGTAAGTCTACTGTAGTCCTTAGTTCATTCCCCAATCCTGAGGACTCTGGGATGGTGATGTCCACTCCACCTCTAATTGAGAGGGGGCTGCAATCCATTAGGGCTGATGGGTGGGGCTTTCTTGTTTGCAGCTGAAGATGTTTTTGGTTCCTTGTTATAGTACTTGTTCATCATCCACTTCTTGTTAATTGTCCTCACTGAGACCAATGAACTGGAGAGTAGGTGTGGCAACTCTGTTGAGATTTGAGGCCCACCAGGCACAAAGACTTAAGTCTCTTTGATGTTCAACTAACAAGTCTAGTACTAAGTATAGGTTCAAATAGAAGAACAGAAGAGCCATGTGTAGGGAAACCACAACTGAGTCTAACTCTGTCCCCCTAAGAAGCATAAATTCCAAAGTAAGACCCACTTGCAAGGCACCAAACACCTGAACTATTTGCCCTGGCTATAGTGTTTGGATGTCTTCAGAGTTCACAGGATCCCAGCTGCTTATGGTAGTATCTACTTTGGCAGTCAATGAGTTCCTTCTGAGATGTGCATAAGCATATTCCCTGGTATGATCTTCTGACTCACTTTGAAGACTCTTAGCCATATAAACTCATTTGTCTTTACCTTTTCCCCTATTTGGTCAAGGTGTTTTTCCAGTTGCATTGCTAGTTTGTGCATGGTAGTTATACCTCCATGACATGGAGTCTCTTCCCCATGAGTCATGTCCCACACTGTGGGGAAGCTAATATATTTACATAATGAGTTTCCTTAGAGAAAGGCCACATTTGAGCAACAAGGGGATTTCCAGGAGACAACCCTTAGATACCCTGTAATACTTGACTAATTTTCCAAGAAATGATGTTTTTACACTCCCTGGTCAAGTATCATTGAACAGAGCTTAGAAGGGTAGATTTTCCTGCTGAGGCCAAAAGATAATTGAGTGGAACACTTAACTACCTTGACTACTCTACATTTATATAATCCTCTTTATACATGTTGAAGCTCCTAATAAAATAGAAACAACTTTCTGTTTACATGGAACAAGATGCTTCTACAAATATAGTCTCACCCTCTCTCATAAAATGAGAAATATATCATGCCCAAATTTTTGTATATGACTCTGTATAATGTTTTCTAAAATGTTAACTTCTCATCCATGATATAATTTCTTCCATTGCTAAAATCAAAATAAGTCAATAGTATTCTACCAGTAAGTCCACTCTCATCCATATTTTATCCCCCAAGAGGATTCTGGGATGGTGATGTCCATTCAACCCCTAATTGAGACGGGGCTTCAATCCCACATGTCTGAAGGATGGGACTCTTTTGCTTCCAGTTTAGACACTCTCAGTTCTTTGGTGTGGTGGCTGCATATCTTCACCTCCCAATTAGCAGTCCTGGGTGAGTCCTATGAACTGGAGAGTAGGTGCTGCCACTCTGCTAAGTCTCAGGGTCTGGCTGGCATATGGACAGCTCAGAGATACAAGTCTCTTTGACATACACCTACCAACTCCAGCACCAACTATAGGCTCAAATAAAAGGGACAGAAGAGGTATGTGTAATGAAGTCACATCAGAGTTCAACTCTGTCACACTTGGAAACACAAACTCCAGAGTAGATCTCAGTCACAAGGCACAAAACTCCAGAGCTATCTGCCATGACCATAGAACCTGGGTGTCTCCAGAGCCCTCTGGAGATCTACTATTTGGGGTAGTATCTACTTTGGCAATCTATGAGATACTGCTGAGACATGCATAAGTGTTACCTATCTGATGACCTCCTGACTTATTTTGAAGTCACTTAGCCATATACATTCATTTTTCTTTAACTTTTCTCCCTTTTATTCATGGTCTTCTCCACTTGCTTCACCAGCCGGTGCCTGGGAGTAATCCTTGTTGCCAGGGAGACTCATCCCCGGGAGTCATGTCCCTCACTGGGGGGAACGAACTCCATGTTTATTCTGAGTTTGGCTTAGAGAGAGGCCTCATTTGAGCAACAAGGAGGGTACCAGTAGGTAACTCTTAGGAATCCAACAACACTTGGTTAAGTTGCAATTTCAAGAGCATAGGCTTATAAGCATCATGAAAATGAAGTCAGTGGCCACTGGAGGTGCTGAAGTCAGGGAGAGGAAAAAAGATATGTAACATGGGGGCAATTTTGGGACTTGGAATTGTCATGAATGCCACTGTAGTGACAGATACAGGACATTGTATATCATGCCTGAGCCTACAGAATTGAGTGGGAGAGAGTGTAAACTAATATGTAAACTATTGTCCATGCTTAGTGGCAATGCTCCAAAATGCGTTAATCAATTGCAATGAATGTACTATACTAATGAAAGAAGTTGTTAATGTGGGGGAAAGTGGGATGTCTGGGTAGTGGGGCATATGGGAATCCCTTATATTTTTTATCTAACATTTATGTAATTTAAGTATATTTTTAAAATACATAAAAATATATTTAAAAAAAGAAGACACTGGGAAAACATACTGAAGGAATTGTAAACATACACAAAAAGATAATGGATATGATGGTGATGAATGGCACAATCAAAGAAATGAAAAATACACTGGAAGCACATAAGACCAGATTTGAACAGGCAGAATAAAGAATAAGTGATGTAGAAGACAGTACATCTGAAATCAAACAGATCATAGAATAGATAGATAAAAAGGTAGAAAAAAGCAAGCAGGGACTTAGGGATTTGAATTACAACACAAAATGCACACACATATACATTATAGGAATCCCAGAAGAAGAAGAGAAGGGAAAGGGAATAGAAGGAGTGTTGGAGGAAATAATGGCTGAAAACTTCCCAATCCTGTTGAAGGAGATGGATGTACATGTCCAAGAAATATAGTGCACACCAAACAGTGTAAATCCCCACAGGCCTAATCTAAGACATATACTCTTCAAACTGTCAAATGCTAAAGACAAAGAGAAAATACTGAAAGCAGCAAGAGAAAAGAGAACCATCACATACAAGGGAATTTAATAAGATTAAGTACTAATTTCTCATCTGAAAATATGGAGGCAAGACGACAGTGGTATGACATACTTAAAGTACTAAAAGAAAAAAACTGCCAACCTAGAATTCTGTATCTAGCAGAGCTGGCATTCAAAAATGAAGGAGAATTGAAAATATTCACAGATAATCAGAAATTAAGCAAGAATGTCAATAAGAAACTTACCATTCATGAAATGCTAAAGGGAGTTCCATAGGTTGAAAGGAAAAAATAGGCAGAGAGTGTTGAAGGAGAGTGTAAGAACAGCTAAAAAGAAAATTTATATGTATAAACAATATATTACATACATAAACCCAGATAAAATATGGCTAGTGTAATTCCTAGAGTATAACACTGTATATTAATTGATTAAAATCATCAGTCAAGAGACACATATTGGCAGAATGGATAAGGAAAAATGACCCATCTATAGGTTGTCTACAAGAAACCCACTTTAGACCCAGGGATTCAAGAAGCCTGAAAGTGAATGGCTGGAAAATAATTTTACATGCAATCAATAACAAAAAAATGCCAAGAGTAGCTATATTAATGTCAGACAAAGTAAACTTGAAATGCAAAACAATTGTAAGATACAAAGATGGACACTATATATTAGTTAAAGGGGTAATTCTTCAAGAAGAAAGGACAATCGTAAACATTTATTCACCTGACCAGGGCAACTCAAAATGTATGAGTCAAAAATTGGAAAAACTAAATGGTGAAATAGATACCTCTACATAATAGTAGTGAACTTTAACAAACTGTTATCACCATTAGACAGAACATCTCAACAGAGAATCAAAAAGAAAGAACTTTAAAGGAGAATCTGGATCTAATAGACATATACAGAACACTACACCCAAATACAGTAGGATTACATTCTTCTTCACTACACACAGATCATTCTCCAAGATAGAATACATGATAGGCCACAGAAAAGTTCTTAATGAATTCAGAAAGATTGAGATTATACAAAGTAATTTCTCTTACCAAATGGAATAATCTGGCAATCAGTAAGTGCCAGAGATCTAGATTAGGCACAAAGATGTGGAAATTCAATAAAACAGTCTTAGACAAACAGTGGGTCAAGGAGGAAATCTCAAAAAAAATTAGTAACTACCTTGAAATGAATTAAAATGACAACACAACCTACCAAAATCTATGGGATGGAGCAAAAGCTGTACTGAGACAGAATTTTAAAGCGATAAATGCATATATCAAAAAAGAAGAAAGACCTAAAATCAAAGACCTTACTGCATACCTGGAGTAATTAGAAAAAGAACAACAAACTAACTCCAAAAGTAGTAGAAAGATGGAAATAACAAAGATTAGATCAGAAGTAAATGAAACAGAGAATAAAAAACACTAGGAAAAATAAAACCAAATCTGGTTTTTCAAGAAAGTCAATAAAATTGACAAAATCTTAGCTAGAACAGCAAAGAAAAAAAAAGGAAGATGATGCAAATATACAAAATAAGGAATGAGGAAGGGGATATCACCACTAACCCCATAAAGAGTATCATAGGAGGATATTTTAAAAATTATATATATAAAAAAATGATAATTTAAAGGAAATGGACAAATTCTTAAAAACTGTCAAGCAGCCTACATTGATGAAAGAAGAAAATGATGACCTCAACAGACCAATTACAATTAAAGAGCTAGAATAATCATAAAAAAACTACCAATAAAAAAAAACCCAGGACCAGACAGCTTGACAGGTGAATTCTACCAAACATTGGAGAAAGAACTAATATGAATCCTGTTTAAACTCTTCCAAAAAATAGAAGTAGAAAGAACATTGCTAAATCATTCTATGATGCCGACATTACCCTAATACAAAAGCCAAACAAAGATGCCAGAATAAAGGAAACTTACAGACCAATATTTCTAATGAACTTGTACACTAAAATCCTCAATAAAATACTTGCTAATCATAGTAAACAACACATGAAATGAATTATACACCATGACCAAATGGGTTTCATCCCAGGTATGCAAGGATGGTTCAACATAAGAAATTCAAACAATGTAATAAACCACATAAACAGATTGAATAAAAACACATAATCATCTTTATAGAAGAAGAAAAGCATTTGATAAAATACAGAACACTTTCTTGGTAAAAACACTGCAAAAGATAGGAATAGAAGGAAACTTTCTGAACATGATAAATATTATATATGAAAAATCCACATCTAATATCATGCACAATGGTGAAATCCTAAAGTTTTCCCTCCAAGATCTGGAACAACACATAGATGCCTACTATCAGCACTCCTTTTAAATGTTGTGTTTGAAATACTTGCTAGAGCACTGAGGCAAGAAAAAGGTATAAAAGGCAACCAAATTGGAAAAGAAGAAGTAAAAATTTCAAGATTTGCAGACGACATGATCTTATATATAGAAAGCCCTGAGAAATCTACAAGGCTTCTAGAATTATAAATGAGTTAAATAAAGTCGCAGGGTATTAGATCAATGCTCAAAAATCTGGAGCATTTCTGTACACCAATAATGAGCATCTGAGGAGGAAATCAAGAAAAAAAATACCATTTACAATAGTAACTAAAGAGCAAATACCTAGGAATAAATTTATCTAAAGATGTAAATGGCTTATGTGGAGAAAACTAAACAAACTGTTAAAAGAAATCAAAGAAGAAATAAATAAATTGAAGGATATTCCTTGTTCATGGATAGGAAGACTAAACATAATTAAAATGTCTATCCTACCCAAACCAATCTACAGATTTAAAGCAATCCCAATAAAAATCAACACAGCATTTTTTACTGAATTGGAAAGTCAAGAGGCTCTGAATAGCCAAAGACACATTGAACAAAGTAAAATGAAATTGGAGATATCACACTACATGACGTTAAGACATATTGCAAAGATACATTAGTCAAAACTGCATATTGCTAGCACAAGGTTGTACATACCAACAAATGGAACTGAATTTAGAGTTCTGATATAGATCCTCACATATACAGTCATCTGATATTTGACAAGCCCACCAAGGCCACTCACCTGGGAGGGAATGGCCTTTTCAAAAAATGGTGCTTGCAGAATGGATATCCATAACCAAAAGAATGAGAGAGGAACAAATCTCACATCATATAGAAATATGAAATCACAATGTATCAAAAATCTAAATATAAGAGCCAAGACCATTAAGACCTTGAAGGTAATGTAGGGAAGCATCTATAGGACCTTGTAATAGGAATTGTTTTCATGAACTTCACTCAAAAATTATGAGCAGCAAAAGAAAAATTAGATAAATGAAATCTCCTAAAATTAAAAACTTTTGTATCACAAATGAGGTCCTCAAGAAAGTAAAAAGGCAGAATTCCTAATGGAAGAAAATATTTGGCAGATATATACCTGATAGGAGCCTAATATTCAATGTATATAAAGAAATCTATCACCTCAAAAATAAAAAGACAAACAACCCATTTAAATAATGGGTAAATGACATGAAAAGACACTTCTCCAAGGAAGGTATACAAATGGCCAAAAAAGTACATGAAAAGATGCTCAACATCACTATCTATTAGGGAAATGCAAATCAAAACTACAATGAGATACTATTTTACACCCATTTAACTGGTGGCTATTTTAAAAACAGAGGACTATAAGTGTTGGAGAAGATGGGGACAAATAGGAACCCTCATCCCCTGCTGATGGGAATGTTGAAAGGTCCAGCAATTGTGGAGGACTGTTTGGTGCTTCTTTAAAAACTAACTATAGAACTGCCATATGATCCAGCAATTCCACTGCTGAGTATATACACAGAAGAATCAAAAGAAAAGACACAAACAGATATATGCACACCAATGTTCCTAGCTATATTATTCTCTATTGCCAAAAGTTGGAATCAAGCCAAATGCTCATCAACAGAGGAATGGATAATCAAAATGTGGTACATACACACAATGGACTATTACTCAGCTGTAAGAAGGAATACAATGCTAACACACCGGAAAACATGGATGAATCTTGAGGACCTTAGGTTGAGTGAAGCAAGGCAGGCATTGAAGGGCGAATACTAAAAGAACTCAGTGATGTGGATTATGCAAATTGAGCAGACTCAAAGAGTTATTGTCTGGAAGATAGATTTACAGGAAATACAGAGGGGGATAAGTTGTGAGCCAATGCTCATATGATTATAATCAATGATAATGTGAAAGTGTGTAGTTGCGTGTTGAAGGGATATGACAGGATGGTAGTGATATTATGGGTGGAGGTGCAGGTTTGATATGTGGGTAGATTGGGAAGGGTGGGTTGCAAGGTCAGGGGAATTGGGGTGAGGTTTGGGAGAGGGACCAAGTGAACACTGGGGATTGGCAGGTATGTGGTTGAAAGTACAAAGTTGGGAACGCTATTATGGCAATATGACAAGGAAGTGTTATTGGATTAGGGTGTTGAATGGGGGGGCATTCCGGACAGGGTTCACCTGCAGCAGGCTCCTAGGGTGTGTATGAGTCATCATTTTCTCATAATGTGTCATATCATTGGGTGGAGACCTACGCAATGAGTGAGAAGTTGTTTGACTCCCATCCTGGAGAGGACTGATATGTCCTCAAACAGAAGGACAGAAGTCTCTCTAGAGCATGGGCAGTTCTTAAGAGGGGAGGACAAACCAGCATGTCAAAACCTCAGGATTGTTTCAAGTAATTATGAATCTTGTCATAAGGAGTGAAGTTGGTGGATGGCTGTGGGCCCTGAGGGGCGTGGGAGAAAGAATCGAATAGATGGATTAGGGAGTATTTAGTGGGCAATGAAAGTGTTCTACATGACCTTGCAGTGATGGACAGAGGTCATGTTAATATCATCAAAATTTATATAAGTGTACTGTGTAAAATGTAAACCATAATGTAAACAATTGACCATGGTTAGTAGCTATGTTTTACTGTTTGTATATCAGTTATAACAAAGATACCATCCACATATAAAAAGGTATTAATGTAGGAAGGGGGAAAAGTGGGAGGATGTTGGGTATATGGGAATCTCCTGCATTCTGTATGTGACTTTCCTGTGACCTAAAACTTCTTTGAAAACAAAATGAAAAAAGTAATACAGTGGGGAATAAATGGAAGAAAACATCATTGTACATACATGACACCAGATATTACAGTGATGAAAGGAAAGATGTCAAAATATTTTTAAACAATATTTTTCATTATTTTTTAATATCCCAAACTTTTAATTTTATTTTGTTTTTAGTTTTTAAAAATGTTTATGTATTTTATTTCTTATATTTAATCATGATTATTATTTCATTTTCCTATTAATTGTATTTGACTATATTTTATTTTCTTCATTTTTGAAGAAGCTTTGGATAGCAGAAGGTTTACAGCTGGGGCAGGGGAGGACCATTGGTGTGGAGTGTCAGTGATGAAGGATACATGGGAGGAACTTCACCTGGGCATACATATAAGGTATAGAAATATGTTGAAATGTTCATGGGGAATTGCCACAGTAGATGGAGACTCACACAATAACTGAGAGAATGTTGAATTCCCGTCATGGAGAACTCTGAAACATTCTCTAATGAAGCAGCAACAGTCCCCCAAGTACAAGGGCAATGACTTGCAATTGAGGTTGATCCATTGATGGGCGCTTGATATTGATGACCAATCTTATGAGCCTTTGCTTTTGAAATTGAAACTTAGCCTAGTGTTTTGGGGTGCCTAAGAGCTGTTTCTTGAGAGCCTCCTTGTTGTTCAAATATGGCCTCTCTCTAAGCCAAATTCAGCATATAAATGCATTACCTTCCCACCAGTGTGGGACATGACTCACAGGGATTAGGCTCTTTGACACCAACGGATTACTACAAAGCACCAACTAGCAAAACAACTGGAAAATCATTGACCAAAAGGAGAAAAAGGCAAAGATAAATGAGTTTATATGGCTAAGAGACTTGAAAGTGAGTCGGGATGTCATCCCACATGTAATGTTTATGCACATCTCAGCAGGATATAAGAGACTGCCAAAGTGGATATTACCTCAAATATTGGGTCCCTTGAGGGCCCTGGAAACACCCAGGTCCTATAGTCAGGACAAGACACCAGAGTTTGGTGCCTTGGCAGTGGGCACTACTTTGGAGTTTGTGCTCCTGAGAATGAAAGAGTTGGACTCAATTATGGCTTCCCTACACATGGCTTACCTGTCCCTTCTATTTAAACCTATACTTGGTGCTGGAGTTTGTAGGTGTATGTCCAAGAGACTAGAATCTTTGGGCTGTCCATATGCCAGTAGGGCCCAAAGTCTCAGTGAAGTTGCCACACCTGCTCTGCAGTTCATTGGACTCACACAGGACAATTAATAAGGAGGTGAGGATTCAAAACTACCATACCAAGGACACAAGAGTACTTACAACTGCAAGCAAGAGGGTCCCATCCATTAAAAGTATGGGATCAAAGCTCCGTCTCAGTTAGAGGTGGAATGGACATCACCATCCCAGAATCCTCAGGACTGGGGAATGAATTCTGGGCTAGAGTGGACTTGCTGGTATTCTACTATAGATATATTGTGATCCTAGCAATGGAAGAAATTACAATATTGATGTGGAGGCAGTGGCCACTGGAGGCTCTAGGGGCAGGGCGAGGGAAAAGCAGTTGTAATATGGGGGCTTTTCTGGGACTTGGGATTCATCCCAAATGACATTGCAATGACAGATACAGGCCATTTTATATCATCCCATAACATGCAGAACTGTGTAGGAGAGTGTATACTACAATGTGAACTATGGTGCATGCTCAGTGACAATGCCAAAGAATACATTTATCAATTGCAATGATTGTGCCACACTAATGAAGGATACTGTTTATGTGTGTGGGGCAGTGTGGGAGGTGTGAGGAGTGAGGCATATGGGAATACCTATATTTTTTGTGTAACATTTATGAAATCTCAGTATTTTTGAAAATAAAAATGCAAGAAATTATTTAAAAAACATCCTACAATGATACACTGGTCAAGACTGCATGGTATTGGCACAAGGATAGACATAATGAACAATGGAACTGAACTGACAGTTCTGATATAGATTCTCGCATATACATTCATCTGATATTCAACAAGGCCACCAAGCCCATTCAACTGCCTCTTCAAAAAATGGTGCTTGTAGAACTGGATATCAATGTCCAAAATAGTGAGAGGAACACCATCTCATACCTTATACAAAAATCAACTCAATATGCATCCAAGATCTAAATATAAGAGCCAAGACTATAAAGACCTTGGAAGATAATGTAGGGAAGCATCTACAAGACCTTGGAATAGAAAATGGTTTCATGCACTTCACAACCAAAGATAATTGGGATGTCCTCAAAAGTAAAAACTTTTGTACCTCAAAGTAGGTTATTAAGAATGCAAAAAGGCAAAAAATATTTGGCAACCATGTATCTGATAGGAGCCTAATATTCAGCATATATAAAGAAATCTTACACCTCAAAAATAAAAAGATAAACAACCCATTTAAAAATGGGAAAATGACTTGAAAAGACACTTAATAAAGGAAGAAATACAAATAACTAAAAAGAACATGAAAGCATACCATCACTAGTTATTAGGGAAATGCAAATCAAAAAAACTGCAATGAGATACAATCTTATACCTGTTAGACTAATGGGTATCTGATGGGTAAAATAACAGAGGACTACAAGTGTTTGAGAGGATGTGGAGGAATGGGAACCCTCATCAGGATTTGGGAATCATCCTGAATGACATTGCAATGACAGATATAGGCCATTTTATATTTTCCCATAAGCTGCAGAAATGTGTGGAAGAGAGTGTAAACTACAGTGTGAACTATAGTCCATACTCAGTGACAATGCCCCAGGATGCCTTTATCAATTGCAATGACTGTGTCACACAAATGAAGGATGTTGTTTATATGGGATGGTGTGGGAGGTGTGGGAAGTGTGGCATATGGGAATCCCCATACTTTTTTTATAACATTTATGTAATCTAATAACTTATA
This sequence comes from Cabassous unicinctus, assembly GCA_029593785.1. Taxonomy (NCBI): domain Eukaryota; kingdom Metazoa; phylum Chordata; class Mammalia; order Cingulata; family Chlamyphoridae; genus Cabassous; species Cabassous unicinctus. Next base: position 26,114 of record JAQZBX010001783.1, on the reverse strand, counting down.
AATATTTTAAAAATATATTAAAAAACAAAGTGAAATAAAAGTTTTTAAAAAAGAATAATAACAATATTTCTCAAACTATTTTAAAAATTGAACTGGAAAGATTGCAAGCAAACTTTTTATGAAGCTCTATTATCACTGTAATCCCAAAGTCCAATAAAAATATTACAAAGGCAGAAAATTACTAATCATCCTTTCATATGTTTATATATGATTTGTTTATTCCTTGTTTGAAATGTCTGTTTATATCTTTGGCACATTTTTCTAATGGAATGTATACCTTTTGACTTCTTACACTATGGAAGAGTAGATTATAAATTTTGGACACTAGTGCTTTGTAAGTCATAAGCTTTATAAATACCTTCTTCCAATTTAGAGATTGTTTTCCTTCTATTTATAGTGGATTTTAATAAGAAAGTTCTTAAATTAAATAGAATAAATTTCCATTTGTTTTCTCTTGGTTATCTTTTATTTTATTGAAGGATTCCTTTACAATATTAACTAGATAAATATGCTAAATTATAATCTTCGAAAAATGATTTTTGCAAGTCTATGATCCATCAGGAAATTAATTTGCATATGGTATGAGGTGGAGATATAAGTTCTCTTTTCTTTCCTAAATGAAATAACGACTTGTTGCAGCTTCAATAATTGAACAGTCATGATTCTTCTACTATCATCAATTTCTTCTTTCTCATATATCAATTTTCATGCATGAGTTTGTTCCTGAGCTATTTATTACATTGTATTATTACTTTTTGCTATCCATATTTTAATATCAACTCTTTTTATTCTTGTAAGAATAAAAGGGCTATGTCCCCTTCCATCTTTTTATCCTTCAGAATTGCCATGTCTTAAATACCTTCTGATACTACCCATAAATGTAGACTATGCTCAATGAGTTCCATAAGAAATACTGCAGAATAGTCATTGAAATTTGAGTGAATCTATAAAAAAGTTTGGGAGCAAATAATTTCTATATAAAATTATGTCTCCCTATTTAAGAATAAGATACATTTTCTCACTTCCTTACATGTTATATATCTTTCCAAAAATGTTTAAATTTGTATATAATATATGATATTTTCTTTGGGTATCTTATGTGTTTGTTTTATTTTTAAATTGTGTTTTTTCCAAGAATAATTTTCTGTTGACTGCTAATACATACAAATGAAATTGATTTTGGAAATTAGTCTTATTTCTTAAAACTTCAAATAATCCTCTTATAATTCTTATAATATAACTGTGGCTTCTATTTCTATGTAGACATTCATCTTAAGAGGGAATAACAGTTTTATTTTTCTCTTTCAATTCTTGGACATTGTATATCTTCTGCTTATCATAACATGCTGTGTAGCCTAGCACCACCAATGGTGATGAAGGAAACAATGATAATAGTCATCCTTGACTTTTTCCTGATCTTTTGTGGAATGGTTCAAACTTCTCAACATTGAACATGATATACATATTAAGTTTACTTTTTCTTTTATTTCACATATATGTATTGGGTGTAAGAAATTTTCTTGCAGTCTTCCTCTGCTACAAATTTCCAACTCAATTTCTTACTATTTTTGTAATGATTACATAGATTTTTCCTTTTGCTATTTATATCATTAATAGAGAAACATATATTCTTGAAAAATATATATTCATTATCAAGTGTTGAGACGATCATATGTTGCTGAAATCATTTTGCTAATATCATTCTTATATTCACATCTAAATTCATTACTGACATTGTACCATAATCTACTATCACATTTGGTATTGTTAAAGTTATACTCCTTTTCTAAAGGGAACTGAAGTATACATCCTTTGGATATATATTCTGAAGTAACTGTAATATGGTTAGATGATCTGTTATTTTGATGTTTAGTAGAACTAGCTTTAAAACTTTATAGACGTGGTGTTTCAAATTTTTTAAAAAAATAAAGTTATCTCAAGTGGTTAAAGAAACATTAAAATTTCCTTAAATTCTTGAATCGGTTTTGGTATTTTGTACATTTCTGTTCTTCATTTTTTATGGATATAAACAATTTTTTTGGGAAATAGATGAATTTTCAAATGCAGTTTCATAGTTTCTTAAATGTTGCTCATTGATCCAGATGTGTTCATGCATTCAGAATTTTAAAAGTTTTAGTAATTAATGTGGTGCATAAACTATAAATTATGTGTTACCACAATTGTATCTACAGTATTGCTTTATAATCAAGCATGATAATATTTTATATTAAATTGCTTGATATTCATACTGAAAAATCTATAAAGGCAATAAATAGTACTACATAAATTAAATTTCCCTACAAACAATGGTAAGAATGGTTTTTAGATTTTTATTTTTGGAATTGTAGATAAAAAATTGTGCACCTGTAATAAACTTCTGAATAGGTTCTTATTTTTATATAAAATAAATAATTGTACCTTTTTCAATTTTATTCATTCATTTCCTCCTTTTTTCTCTTCTAGTTATTTCTTGTGTTTATGCTTATTTTCTGTATTCTTATCTTGAATGCTTACCTCATTAATTTGACACCTTTGTTTTTGTAATACAGCCCATTTGATATTCAGCACTATCAACCCTGCCTGTGCACACTTTGTTCTTCTCTAGTGCATTGGCTACTCCATTGTATGCATCATTTTTCTGGTATGACATTGTCCAGAGATTTATTGAGATGCAAATTATTTTAGTTCAAAGCAGGAGACTGCTTAAGTCTAAATAATTAGTATTTTTGCTCTCTTCCAGGTAAAATAATTAGATTTTTTATTTCAAATGTTTTATACTTAAATTTGATTCAAATTTTATTCTATTGTTTTTGAAATTTATTTCCATTGCATTTTCATCAGATGAAGTGGCTTATACATTCAGGTATACAATTCGTAGAAAGTCAATTTACATCATAGAATATGACTTTTTTTTCCAATTTTTCTTTTAATGCTTTAGTGAAATATGTAGTCTAGAATCTTTGGTTCATTTTAGCTGTACCAGCCCATTATGTCCCATTACATTTATACATTTCTATATTCAAATGTTTAGGATTGTTATAATTACCTAGTGTCATGAAATTTCATTGATATTATTGACTTTTAATTTCTATTATTTATCCTTATATTTTTCCTGACACTAGTATATGTGCTATTTTTTATCAGTATTTCCCTAAAATATTTATCCTTTTTCTTCAGATAGTCAGCCAAGACTCCCACTGTGCTATTGGTTCTGAAAACCCACATATGGCATCCTCATATGGTTTCTGTGAAGATTATTTTGAGCTGCTGCACAACATGGCAAGTGGGTTCCATGTGTGAGTAACGCAAGAGAAAAAAGTGGAAGCTTTTAGTTTTAGAATTGGAAGTCAAATGGGTTCAGTTCTGCTACATTATATTGGCTGAGGCAATCACAATGGCCTACTGACATTCACAGGGAGGGATAATTGACCAGCCAAATTTCTGGGAGTAGTCACAATGTCACATTGTTTGAAGAGCATGTGGAATGAGAAATATGGATATGATGGACTTTGAAAACTGGTATCATTAAAAAAAAAGATGAAGTGTCTAGTATACATAACCCCTCAGTAGGACTATCAAACCACCTGGGGGAAAGTTGATTACAGTAAAAACTTTAATTCATGAAAGGTGAAGATTCTTCACTCACAGAAATAAACACTTCTTAATGATATTAAATTGATGGGTTTCCTTTCCTTGCTCAAAATGCTTGTAGTAATAGCATAATCTATGGACTTATGGAATATCTTATTCACCATCATTTTACTCACCTAGAATTGAGTCTGATCAAGTAATTGTTTCACTGTAAAAGATGTGGTAATGGACACATCACCCAGTGCACTCACTGTTCTTACCATGCACCCATTATGCTGAAGTAGCTGGTATGATAGAATGCTGAAATGTCTTCCTGAACATTCAAGTGTCTAGTCACAGAAAATGCCTTAAAACTCCTTAAAGATGTATTAACCAATATATGATATTGTTTAATCAAAATTCAGAAAAAAAAGTTATGGGAATCAAGTGATAAAACATCAATTTGCTCTTTTTACTAATTTTTTAAGAAACCATTGAGAAAAAATTTTCTTCCTGCCCTGCCATTTTCAGTTCAGCTTGTTTAAAATATTTCTTACAAAAAGATGAAACATTTATAGAGGAAAACAGAAATGATTTTATTGAATTAAAAATTAAGAATGTTACTAGGCGGTGGGGAGCATGGGAATCCCTGTAGTTTCTGAGTAATATTTGGGTAATCTAGGCACCCTTATAAAATGTATATATATATATAACAAATAACATTTATGTAAACAAATGCACATATATGCATATGTATTTATATATCATTTTACAAATAAAAAATTTTTAAAAATAATAAAAAAATGAAAGTAAAATAATGTTAAAATAAAAAAAAAAAGAATGTTACTGGACATTTTGGGCTCCTCACACCCCCATTAAACCAATAAAGAAATGGGAGAGTTTATTTATTGGGAGTGATGACCAGGAGAAATGTGGTTATTTTAACACAATGAGGGTAGATGATCAATATTGCAATACAAGGGATTCTTTGAGGATCTCTTAAAATTTCCAAGACAAATATTAAGAGTTCAGGGGAAAATAAGGGAACTAAAATGTCTGGATCATTGAGGATTCAGAAACTCAGGAATATTAGATCATGAATCAAAAACAGGAACACTAGGTAATGAATCAAAAACAGATGAATGTCAGCCTGAGAGTGAAGTGAAGGTAGGATATAAACTGGAAGAAATAAAGATATAAACTCCAACAAAAATCTGATGACCAATTATAGCAATAAAGGCTGTGCTAACAATGCATATTTTCTTTTTACTGTTAGTGTTTATATGTAGATATTGACAAATAAATTTTATTTATTTTACATTAGATATTTCTGATTGTTAATTTTACAATCTAATGTTTATGTAATAGATAATTCATTTGTAATTGTATTCTGAACTAGAAGAGAAAATAATATTTTATTTTATTTTTTAATATATTTTTATTTGCTTTAAACATTCTTAGATTACATAAAATGCTACATAAAGAGCATAAGGGATTCCCATATGCCCCACTCCCCAGACCTCCCACTTTTCCCCACATTAACTTCTATCATTAGTGTGGTACATTCATTGCAATTGATGTACACATTTTGGAGCATTGCCAGTAAGCATGGATTCTACTTTACACTGTAATTTACACTCTCTCCCATTCAATTCTGTAGGTTATGGCAGAATATATAATGGCTTGTATCTGTCATTGCAATGTCATTCAGGACAATTCCAAGTACTGAAAATGCCCCCATATTACACCTCTTTTTTCCTCTCCCTGCCTTCAGCACTTCCAGTGTCCACTGTGTCCACATCCATGATGCTTATGAGCCTTTGCTCTTGATATTGCAATACTTACTGGTATTCTACTATAGACTGATTTTGATATTACCAGTGGAAGAAATTATATAAATGATGTTAAGACAGTAGCCACTGGAGTTGCTGAACCCATTGACTTCTTAATATCCTTAATCTCTTCCTTCACTTCATTAAGGTGTCCAATGATATTTATTTGGAGCTTTGATTAGTTGTTCAATGTTCTGCATCTCTTCCTGGTTTTTAGTTTGTTCGTGGACTGGGCCATGTCTTCCTGTTTCTTGTAATTTTTTGTTGCTGTATGGGTCTTTCTATCTTGATGAGTTTATTTAGTTGATTAGTTTCTCTCTTTACTTTAGGGTTTAATTTAGTTGTTGTTTTGCGTGTGTTTTAAGTTTTTTCTTTGACACTTTGTTCCTCTTATTCTATTTCTTGCTGTACTCTTGAAGGAGACATTTAGGGCCAGAGAAAGTGAAAGAGGTAAGAAACAATAGGGATAATAGTAATAATAATAGATATCATTACAAGAGGAACCATACAAGACCTTGGAAAATGAATATTTAACTCATGTAACAGTGTAGAGTAATAGGAATAAAAAAGTGGAGTATCAACAATGAAATGGGGAACCTAATAGATAAAAATGTGTAGAATGAATTTAAAGGCCAGAATGATGAGGAGAGAAGGAAAGAGAAAAGAAAAGACATAAAGAAAAAAGTCAATAAAAGAAAGAAAATAGGATAGACAAGATAGAAATAAAAAACAGAAAAATTGAAAACTAAACAAAGAGAGGTGGAATTTAAGAACAACAGAAAGCAGAAGTTTGAAAGATGAAGAAAGGATAAGAGATAGCGTTGGTAGACAAAACTGGTGTAGACAGAAAAGGGGAAATCAAGGAAGAGGAAATACAGCAACCAAGAAACAAGCCAGCAGCACCTTGAGGAATTTATCTCTTTGCCCAGCTTTCTCCAGATTGTTGCCCTGAAGTCCCATGCTTTTTGGGTTCCCCAAACAGCTCACTTGGGCAGAATCTTGCCTGCACTCAGCCATTTTTAGTAAGAGAGATCTGTCTATGTTCCTTTGAAAGAAAAAAAAAAAGGACCAGAGAAAAGGAAAGAGAGAGAAAGACAAAAAGAATAACAGTGATAATAACAGTAAAAGGTAGGAGAAAAACTGTACAAGACCTACAAAATTGAAAAATTAACATGTTTAAGAAGCAGAGAGGAATAAGATTAGGAAAGTGGAATAGAAACAATGAAACAAGAAACAGAATAGAGAAAAAATATATGGAATGAATTAAAAGGCTGGAATGGTGAGAAGAGTGGAAAAGAAAAGAAAGAAAAAAGGAAAACAGAGAAAGTAAACAGAGAATAAAGAAGAGAGGGAGAAATACAAACAAGAAAAAATGCAGACCAAATAAAAGAGGTGGAATGAAAGAAAAAGAGAAAACAAAAGTTATATATAAAAAAAGGAGTGAAAAGAAATAGCTTAGGTAGAGTAAATCAGTGAACAAAAGAAAAAAGAAAAATAAACCAGCAGAGAAACAAAGGAAGGGGATGCAAAACAAGCAATATACAAAACAGCAGAGACTCATTTTTTAAAAAAGGAGACAGAAGAAAACAAAAATTGACATGGAAAAATAGACTTCTCTCTTATACCCCTAAAGATCTCCTCAGGCTGCTGGTATACACAATCATTCACTCTGCAACCTTCCTTCTGCAGGTTTTGAACTGAGTTTTAGTGAGTAATATAAGGGAAATAAAAGTAAAGAACTTAAAAATAAAAGAGATCCTAGAGAAGCTAATATAAAGAAAATGTCTATATGTTCCCTGTCATAAAGTTTCAGCGGGATGCCTGATAACTTGGAGGATCACTTCTAAAAGAAGAGTAAGGGATTGAACCAGGGACCTCATATATGCTAGTTAGGAATTCTTCCACTGAGATAGTCTGCCTTTATGGGTTAATTAGCCTTTCAGAAGTCTATCTGCCCCTTTTCCTTCAGGCAGGTTAGATTCCCTGCAGTCAGCTGGAGTTGTGCTGATCAGCCTCAGGTCTCTGCCTCCTCTCTGATGTAGTTATTCTCTTTACCTAGGTGGCTGGAAGTGACTGCTTATCTGTGGAGACTCCCCTCCCCTCTTCCTGTAGAGTCAGGGTCTCTTCCAATATTCAAGGGGAAACCAGCTGGCTAAACTCACCAGAAAGAAATCACTCGCCACCCTCCCAGACCCTTCTCACAGGGAATCTGCCATCACACTCCTGTTTGGAGCTCGGGGTCAGGGGCTTCACTTAGTCTGTCTACCCTGATGGCCAGTTATGTGTGCAGATTCCAGCCACGGAGGTAGGCAAGCCATGATTATTCCTGTCTTCCCTATCTGTCTAGTACTGTCTAGATGATGCAGAGCACCTTCCCGTGGAGGTAGATGTCTGCTCTTCTCTCAGTTAGATACAATTTGCCAGCAGTTTTACCCTTGCTTAATATCTCTGGGATGGGGAAGGGGAGACCTTCCTGGCAGCCAGGAAGATTAATAACTCACAATTATTTATTTTGGCTTCTTCATCTCTCTGACCATTACTCTTCTGGGAGTTGGTAAGCAGTGTCCTTGTTTGCTGTACCCCAAAGCAGGTCCCCATGGCAACCTCTCACTTTTTCTTTATTGTTTTAGTGAGAGCTAAACAATAGACTACTCATTTTTGGGAAATTTTTGGTGACTCTTTCATTCTCTTTACCTGTTATTGGCTTGTTGAGGTCTTCTAGTTCTTCTAGAAATTGTTCATGCATTTCCAGAAATTTGACCATTTCATCAATGTTGTGTAGTTTTTTGGCATACAGTTTTTCATAACATCCATTTATGATCTCCTTTATTTCTGCTGGATAGGAGGTAATGTCCCCCTTCTCCTTTTTAATCTTATTTATTTCCATATTCTCTCTTTTTTTCTTTGTTAATCTAGCTAAGAGTTTATCAATTTTGCTATCTCCTCAAAAGAACAACTTTAGTTATGTTGGCTTTCTTTTATTGTTTTTTTCTGAATTTCATTTCTTTCTGGTCTAATCTTTACTATTTTTTTACTTTCTACTTGTTTTTTGAATGGTTTCCTGTTTTTTATTTTCATAATTCCTCCAGGTGTTCAGTGAGGTCTTTAAATTTAGCTCTTCCTTCTTTTTGAAGAAAAGGGCTCTAAATTTCCCTCTTAGCACTGCCTTTGCTGTATTCCATAAGTTTTTGGATGTTGTATTCTCAATTTCTTTAGTCTTGTATTTACTGATTTTCCTTGTAATTTATTCTTCTTTAATCCACTTATTATTGAAGAGTGTATTGTTTAATCTCCATATATTTGTGGATATTCCCTTTTTCCTCCTTTTATTAATTTCTAATTTAATTCCATCGTAATCAGAGAAAGTGTTTCGTATAATTTCAATGATCATAAATTAAGATATATCTGACTGATGTCCCAATATATGATCTATCCTGGAGAAAGATCCATAAGAGCTTGAGAAGAATGTATATACTGCTCTTTTGGGGTGTAATGTTCTGTATATTTCTTTTAGATCCAGTTCATTGATAATGTTTTTCAAGCTCTCAATTTCTTTAATTGTCCTCTGTCCAGATGTTCTATTAAATGTCAGGAATGGAGTGCTGAAATCCCCAAATATTATTGTACAGACATTTGTTTCTCCCTTTAGTTTTTCCAGTGTGTGTCTCATTTATATTTGGGCATCTATATTATGTCCATATATGTTTATTATTTTTATTTCTTCTTGGTCAATTGTCCCTTTTATTAATATACAGTAAACTACTTCATCTATTTTAACAATTTTGCATTCAAAATCTATTTTATGTGATATTAGTATCGCTACACCCAATCTTTTCTTCTATTGCTATTAACACAGAATATCTTTTTCCAACCTTTCGTTTTCACCCTAATGTGTCCTTACATCTAAGGGAGTCTTTTTTGGACAACAAATAAATGGTTCATGTTTTCATATCCATTCTATTATTCTATGTATTTTAATTGGGGAATTCAATCCATTAACATTCAGAGTTACTAGTATAACTTTAATAATAAAAAAAAATAATTACTTTATTTTTCCTTTGAATCCCTTAGCTTTCTGTTTCATTCTTACTACTGTTTGTCTTTTAACTCTTTCAAATTCTCTTATGTTCTTCATTTCTACACTATTTTCCATGGCTTTCTCACTTGTCTTTTATTATCAGGCTCTAACACACCTTTTAAGATCTCTTGTAGATTCATTTTCATGATATCATACTCTCAGTTTTTGTTTGTCTGTAAAGTCTTCAAAATCACCTTCATTTCTGAAAGATAGCTTTGCCAGCTAAAACATCCTTAGCTGAAGCTATTTCTCTTTCAGTACCTTAAATATATTGTACCACTGCCTTCTTGACTCCATGATTTCTGAAACGGATTCGCACTTAGCATTATTAAGTCTCCCTTGTAAGTACTACATTGTTTATCTTTTGCAGCTCTTAAAATCCTCACTTTATCTTTTGTCCTTTTACAGTCTAAATAATAGATCTTTAGCAGGTCTATTAGGGTATATTTCTGTTTGAGGTATGTTGCCATTCTTGAATATTGATATTCACATCTTTCATAAGTGTTGAAAAATTTTAATTCAGTAATTCCTCAAATATTATTTTCCATTCTGTTCTTCTGATACATATATAACTCATATGTTTTGTTTTCCATGTCATTCAGTTCCCTGAAACCCTGTTCAATATTTTTGCATTCTCTTCTCTGTCTCTTCTATCTTTTCACTTTCAAATGTCATGTCTTAATATATATTAATTCATACTTCTAGCACTTCAATTCAGCTCATATATGCCTCTAAAGTATTTTTAATCTCATCTAGTGTGTCTTTCATTCCCATAAGCTCTGTCTCTTTTAAGAAGGTTTTCAAAATGGTCTTTATGCTCACATAGTGTCACCTTAATATCCTTTAATTTTTTAGTCATATTTTCCTTCAATTCCTTAAATTGATTAGGGAGGATTCTGTGAATATTATTTATTGGTTGTCTTAAATCCTGAGACTCGTATGGATTCTTGGTTTTTCCTATGACTGAGCCATATCTTCCTGTTCCTTAGTATGGGTTGTTATCTTTACTTGATACTTCAAAATCTGCTTATACACTTTATCCTAAACAAGGACCTCATCTGTTCATAGTTATTTCTTTGATAAAATGAACTCACATTTTAATCCTTAAGTGTTCAGACTATTAATAGCACTATCTGAACTGGGCTCTTGTACCTTTCTATTCATTTTAATCATATGGCATGTTAGTACTAAGAGATGACCTGAGGGATCTCCTATAATGCAGGCATACTCCTCCTCACTTTTTACTGTAAAGTAGCAGTCAAATTTTCCCATGACAACCAAGATCCATCCCTTCAGCCAGTAGAAGAATGTGATCATCTTAGATTGTTTTATTGAGAGGTTGATACACTCTGCCCATCTGTTACTTCTTTCCATCTTCTTATGATACTGTGTTCCCAAGAAAAAAATCACTACTTCTGTGTTGTATATCCACTGCTGAAATTGGCCTGCATTAATACATAAAGAATTGGTCTTTTCTTTTTGTTGGGTGAAGTAAGCCAGTCATTGAAGCACAAATATTATATGACCCCACTGATACGTCTTAAGCAAATTGAGGAGACCCACAGACCTAGTGTTTAGAAGATAGGTTATCAGGAGAGAGAAAGGGAGTAGAGGGTGTTGAGCTGATAATCAATATGGGCAAAATCTATGATAAGATGGAAGGGGTGGTTGGACAGCAGATGTGGGTGATAGGGTGATAGTGGTGCTTTTGATATGATTGGGTTTGATGGTGCTAGAATGTGAGGGGAAGTTGGATGGGGGGACTGGGTTGAAATATCCATGGAACAGGGGTTAGGGCAGGAGGAAGGAACAGGTGAACTCTGGGATTTGTAGGTTTGTGGTTAAAACTACAATGGTTTAAATGTAAGAGATAAAAATACATGGAAACATTAAAAAAACACTAAAAAAAATAAAATTAAAGGTTTGGGATATTCAAAAAATGGGAAATTTTTTTTTAAATTGGTTTAAAATATTTTTCCTTTTATCACTGAATTATAGGGTGTCCAGTCTGTACTGTGACACCTTTCCTCTTCACTCCCCAGTGTCTCCCAAATTTTCATTTAATTTTCAAGGAAGTTTTAGGTGACAGCAAAGTCACACACGGAATGCTAGAGACTCTCATATATCAAACCTCCTCCCCTTTCCTCAGCCGATATTAAAACCTTTTTGTATGTATATGGTAGCATTGTTATAACTGTTATACAAATAGTGAAACATAGCTACTAAATATTGTCAATGGTTTGCAGTATAGTTTACAATTTAGAAGGTACAGTTTAATAATTTTTTATAATATTTACCATGTCCTTTGTCCATCACTGTAAGGTAATGAACAACATTTCCCCTGACCACTAAATACCCCCTGTTTGATCTATTCTCTTCCTCCCTCCCCATCCACCTGAGGCACATGACAGCCCCCTGTCTCGACTCATTGGATGGCAAGATTCATAGTTACATGCAACAAGACGTCTTGACACACTGATTGTCCTCCCCTATTAGGATCCACCCTTGCTCATAAGAGACGCCTGTCTGTTTCTGGGTGATTCAGTCCTCCCAAAGATTGCTGTCCATCTCTTTCTCACTTACTGTGTGGGTCTCCACTCCCTGACACAACACATTATGACAGGATAAACACTCATACACTATCCAGAAGCCTACTCCAGATGCACCCCGTGCTGAATGCCCCCCCAACCAAGACCAAAAACCATTGACACTACCTTGTCATATTGCCATAAGAGCATTTCCACTCCTGCACTTTCAACCTCATACCCACAAATCGCGTGTTCACCTGGTCCCTCTCCAATCTCTCCCCCCAGTATACTGGGTATTCTAACCTGCACTTCCTAATCTACCTGCCTGTCAACCCTGCACCACCAAACCCAGTAATATCACTATCCACTTGTCCTATCCTTCAAAATGCAGCTATATTCTGTCACTTTACCATAGATTATGTCCATATGGGTGATGGCTCACAACCTTCTCTTCTGTTTCTCTCTCTTGTTAACCTATCTTTCAGACAATGGTTCTCAGAGATTGCTCATTTTCCTCAATTCAAATCAGTGAGGTCATGTTCTGTTCATCCTTCAATGCAAGGCTTGCTTCACTCAACATAAGGTCTTCAAGATTCATCCATGTTGTTCCGTGTTTTAGCACTTTATTCCTTCTTACAGCTAAGTAATATTCCATTGTATGTATGTACCACATTTTGTTTATCGATTCTTCTGTTGATGGGTACTGGGGCTGATTCCAACTTTTAGCAAGTGTGAGTAATGCTGGTATGAACATTGGTGTTCATACATCTGTTTGTGCCTTTGCTTTCAATTCTTCTGGGTATATACCCAGCCCTGGCATCGCTGGATCATATGGAAGATCTATTGTTAGTTTTCTGAGGAACCGCCAAACTGTCTTCCACAGTGGCTGGACCATATTATTTCATTTTCCTATTAATTGTAATTGGCTAATATATGGGCTTCATCTTTAAGGAAGGTTTGGATCACAGAATGGTTACAATGGGGGCAGGAGAGGATCATTGGTAGGATGTGTCTGGGATGGGGATTTCATGGGAGGAAGTTCACCTGAATATACATAAAAGATTTATAAAATTGTTCAAATGATCCAGGGGTGGGGCATTGTCACAGTGGGTGAAGAATCACTCAATAAATGAGACAATACTGAATTCCCAGCCTGGAGAGCTCTGCCACATTCTCCAAGGGAGCAGAAACAGTCCCCCAAGTGCAGGGGCAGCATCTGGCAAAGAAGGATGGTCCACTAATGTGTTCATGTTATTGATGACTAGCCTTATGAGCCTTTGCTCTTGTAATTGAAACTTAGCCTACTGTTATGGTGTGCTAAGGGTTGCCACCTGAAAGCCTCCTTGTTACTCAAATGTGGTCTCTCTCTAAGCCAAACTCAGCATGTGAATACATAACCTTCCCCCCAGTGTGGGACAAGACTCCTGGGGATAAGCTTCCCCAGCAACGAGGGATTAAGACCAAGTGCCACCTGGCAATATGACTGGAAAAACACCTTGAATAAATGGAGGAAAAGGTAAAGACAAATGAGTTCATGTGTCTAAGAGACTTCAAAGAGAGTTGGGAAGTCATCCCAGAGGTAACACTTATGCATTCCTCAGAAGAATCTCACAGAACACCAAAGTGGATATCACCCAAAACAGAGGGGCTCCTGAGGACTCTGGAGACACCCAAGTCCTATATAAGGGGGGATAGCTCCAGAGACTGATGCCTCATGAGTGGGCTATACTTGGGAATCTGTGCTCCTGATAGTGACAGAGTTGGACTCAAATAAGTCCTCCCTGCACATGGTCCATCAGTCCCTTCTATTCAACCTATATGTGGCGCTGGAGTTTGTATGTTTACTTCCAGAGACTGGAGCCTTTGACCTGCCCATGTGCCAGCTATGCCTGGAATCTCAATAGAGCTGCAACTCCTACTCTACAGCTCAATGGACTCACCCAAGACACCTGGGGTGATGATGACGGACAATGGATATCTCAGGGAATGGAGAAAGTCTGCCGCTGCAGGCAGGTTAATCCCATCCATCTAATCCATGGGATATAACCTCCCTCTCACTTGGAGGTGGAGTCGACATCACCATCCCAGACTCCTCAGGATTGGGGAAAGAGCTATGGACTAGAGTGGACTTACTGTTATTCTGTTATAGACATATTGTGATTCAAGCAATGGAAGAAATTACAACATTGATGTGGAGCCAGTGGCCACTGGATGCTTTTGTGGCAGGGAGAGGGAAAAGCAGTTGTAATACAGAGGCTTTTTCAGGACCTGGGAATTATCCTGAGTGACATTACAATGACAGATAAAGGCCATTTTACATCAGCATATAACATGCAGAACTGTGTGGGAGAGAATGTCGTCTACAATGTGAACTATGGTCTATGCTTTCCACAATTTTACAGTCAAGTTAATTAAAGCTTTTGCATACTTTAAGTATCAGTAGTTCTTCGCAACCCTCCTCATATCTCCTAATAACCTATACTCTAGGTTTTAAATCAATGCATTTATTCTTCATATTTGGTTCATATTAATGAGACCATACAATATTTTTCCTTATGTGTCTGGCTTACTTCACTTAGTATAATTTCTTCAAAATTCATCCATGTTATCACCTGTGTCCCAATTTCATTTCTTTTTACTGCAGCATAGTATTACATCATGTGAATGCACCACATTTTGTTTATCCATTCATTGATTGATGGACACTTGGGTTGTTTCCATCTTTTGGCAATTGTGAAAAATGCCTCAATGAACATTGGTGTACAAATGTCTGTTCAAAGCTTTTAGTTCTTCTGGATATATTCCTAATAGATGATTTGCTGGATCATATGACAGTTCTATATTTAGCTTCCTGAGGAACCACCAAACAGTCTTCCACAGAGGTTGCTCCATTTTACGATCCCACCAACAGTGAAGGAGTACTCCTATTTCTCCACATCCTCTCCAGTACTCATTGTTGTCTGCTTTTTTTTTTTTTTAAATAATGGCCATTCTATGTGTTGTTAGATGATATCTCTTTGTAGTTTTAATTTGCATTTCCCTAACAGCTAGTGATATGGAACATTTTTTCATGTGCTTTTGGCCATTTGTATTTCCTCATTGGAGAAATGTGTATTTAAATTTTTTGCCCTTTTTTTGATTGGATCCCTTGCTCTTTTATTGTTGAATTGTATGATCCCTTTATATAGAATGGAATTCAAACCCTTATTGGATATGGGGTTACCAAACATGTTCTCCCATTGAGTGGGCTGCCTTTTCACCTTATTGATGAAGTCATTTGAATAACAGAAGTGTTTAAGTTTGAGGAGGTCCCATTTATCCATGTTCTCATTCATTGTGTTGTCAATGTAGGGTTTAAGAATAAAACAAGTACCACCAGGTTTTGAAGTTGTTTCCCTACATTTTCTTCTAGGAGCTTTATTGTGCTTGATTTTATATTTAGGTCTTTGATCCATTTTGAGTTAATTCTTGTATAAAGTGTGAGACAGGCAACTTCTCTCTTTATTTTGGCTATGGATGTCCAGTTCTCCCAGGACCATTTCTTGAATAAACTGTTATTTCCCAGCTGGGTGGGTTTGACAGGCTTGTCAAAATCCATTTGGCCATACATGTGAGGGTCTGTTTCTTTTTTAAACCATCAATTCAGTTCAATTCGTTTATGTGTCTTTCTTTGCACTAGTACCATGCTGTTTTTTCCACTGTAGCTAGGTAATATGATTTAAAGTCTGGATGTGAAAGTCCTCCAACTTAACTTTTCCTTTTTAAGATGTTTCTGGCTATTCAGGGACACTTACCCTTCCAGATAAATTAAGTAATTGTGTTTTCCATTTGTTTAAAAAATGCTGGTGTAATTCTTATTGGGATTGCATTGAATCTGTATATCAATTTTGGTTGAATTACCATCTTAATGATATTTAATCTTCCAATCCATGAGCATGGAATGCTCTTCCAATTATTTAGGTCTTTTTAAATTCCTTTTAGCAATGCATTATAGATTTCTGAATTCAAGTGCTTTACATCCTTGGTTAAATTTATTCCTAAATATTTGATTCTATTAGTTGTTATTGCAAATGGAATTTTTTTCCTGAATTCCTTCTCAGATTTCGCATTACTAATGTATAGAAACACCACTTATTTTTGTGAATTTATCTTGTATCCTGACACTCTACTGAAATCATTTATTAGCTATAGCAGCTTTGTCGTAGATTTTTCAGGATTTTCTAGATATATAATCATACCTGTGAATAGTGAAAGTTTTAATTCTTCCTTTCTGATTTGGATGCCTTCTATTACTTTTTCCTTCCTGATTTCTCTGGCTAGAACCACTACAACTATATTCAACAACAGTGGTGACAATGCACATCCTTGCCTTGTCCGTGATCTCAATGGGAAAGCTTTCAATCTTTCACCATTGAGTACAATGTTAGCTGTGGGTTTTTCATATATGGCCTTTATTGTGTTGAAAAATTTTCCAAAAATTCCTATTTTTTGTAGTATTTTTATCAATAAAGGAGGCAATATTTTGTCAAATACCTTTTCTGCATCATTCAATAAGATCATGTGTTTTTCTTCTTTGATTTATTAATGTGGTATATTATGCTGATTGATTTTCTTGTGTTGCAGCAGCCTTGCCTGCCTGGTATTAAACCCTCTTGATCATGATGAATAATTCTTTCAATATGTAGTTGGACTGGATTAGCAAGTATTTCATTGAGGATTTTTGAATGTGTATTCATTATAGTAATGCATTTGTAATTTTCTTTTTTCATGTCTTTATCTGGCTTTGGTATTAGGGTGATATTGGCTTCATAGAATGAGTTTGGTACCATTCGTTCTTTTTCAATTTTTGGAGTAGCTTGAGTAAAACTGTTATTAAATCTTTGAATGTTTGGTAGCACTCACCTGTGAAACTGGACCTGGGGTTTCATTTTGGAGAGTTTTTGATGCTTGTTTCAAACTCTTTGCTTGTGATTGGTTTGTTGAGGACTTCTATTTCTTCTAAATTCAGTGTAGGTTGTTTGTACATTTCTAAGAATTTTTCCATTTCGTCTACACCGTTTAGTTTTTTTGGCAAAAAGTGTTCTTAGTATCCTATTATTATATCTCATTTCTGTGCGGTCAGTAGTAATGTTTCCATGATAATTTTTAATTTCATTTATTTAATCTTCTCTCTTTTTTTCTTCATCAGTCTATCTAAGGATCTGTTGATATTGCTAATCTTCTCAAAGAACCAACTTTTGGTTTTAAATCTCTCTATTGTATGTATATATATATATATATATATATATATATATAGGTTCTCATATTCATTAATTTCTGCTCTGATCTTTGTTATTTCACTCCTTCTGCTTGCTTTGGAATTAGTTTGCTGATCTTTTTCTAGTTCTTCCAGCTGTGTACTTAGGTCATTGATTTTAGCTCTTATTTTTTTAAATGTAAGCATTTAGGGCTATAAATTTTCTTTGCAACACTGCTTTTGCGGCATCTGATAAGTTCTGAAATTTTGTATTCTCATTGTTATTCATCTCAAGATATTTATTGATTTTTCTTGAAATTTCTACTTTGACCCACTGATTATTTAACAGTGTGCTGTTTAATGTCCATATATATGTGAATTTTCCCTTTGTCTGCCACTTGTTGTTTTCTAACTTTATTCTATTACAATCCGAGAAAGTGCTTTGTATAATTTCGATTTTTTTGAATTTATTGAGATCTTCTTTGTAACCCAATATATGGTCTATCCAGAAGATATGTTCCATAAGCACTTGAAAAGAATATATATTCTGCTGTTTTGGGGTGCAATGTTCTGTATATGTCTGTTAGGCTTAGTCCATTGATCGTATTATTCAAGCTCTCTGTTTCTTTATTGATCTTCTGTCCAGATGTTCTATCCAATGCTTAGAGTGGTGCATTGAAGTCTCCAACTATTATTGTAGAGATATCTATTTCTCCCTTCAGCTTTGCCAGTGTTTGCCTCATGTATCTTGGGGCATCCTGGTTAGATGTAGATATATTTATGATTGTTATTTCTTCCTGGTGAATCATCCCTTTTATTAATATGTACTATCCTTCCTTGTCTCTAATAACAGTTTTGCTTTTAAAGTCTATATCATCTGATATAAGTACAGCTACCCCAGCATTGTTTTTTTTATGTTTGTTTTGTTTTTGGTTACTGCATGCATGGAATATCTTATTCCAACCTTTCACTTTCAGTCTTTTGGTATCCTTGGGTCTAAGGTGAGTCTCTTGCAGACAGCATTTAGATGGCTTATATTTTCTTATCCATTCTGCCAATCTGTGTCTTTTGTTTCGGTAGTTTAACCCATTAACATTCAATGTTATTACTGTAAAGGCAGTTGTTATTTCATCCATTTTGACCTTTGCATTTAATCTGTCATTTTATTTTTGCCACTATTAATTACTGTTACTTATACAATCATCATTTCTACGCTGTCTTCCAAGCCGCTCTCTCCTATCTGTTCTTTTCAGGCTGTAAAACTCTCTTTAATATTTCATGCAAAGCTGGGCTTTTTGTTATAAACTCTTGCAGTTTCTGTTTATCTTTGAATATTCTAAACTCACCCTTACTTTTGAAAGATAATCTTCCTGGATATAAAATTCTTGGCTGGCAGTTTTTCTCTTGCAGTACCTTAATTATATTATACCACTGCCTTCTTTCCTCCATTGTTTCTTATGAGAAATTGGCATTTAATCTTAGTGGGTAACCCTTATATGTTATTCATCACTTTTCTCTTGCTCTTCTCAGAATTCTCTTTGTCTTTGGCATTTGACAATGTGAATACTATGTGTTTCAGTATTGGTCTATTCAGATTTATTTGGATGGGTGTACATTGTGCTTCTTGAACATGGATATCTATGTCCTTCAATAAGGTTGGGAAATTCTCTGCCGTTATTTCTTCAAATATTCCTTCTGCCGCTTTTCCCTTCTCTTCTCCATCTGGGACACCCATGACATGAATGTTTGCAAGACTCTTGTTGTCATTTATTTCCCTGAATCCCTGTTCATTTTTTTCTATTCTTTTCTTCGTCTGTTCTTTTGTATGTTTGCATTCAGAAGGCAGGTCTTTGAGCTCAACAATCCTTTCTTCTGCTTCCTCAAATCTGCTGTTAAATGCCTCTAGTGTATTTTTTATTTCATTTATTTCAACTTTCACTCCCATAAGGTCTGTTATTTTTCTATGTATGCTTCCAAATTCTTCTTTGTGCTCACCCAATATCTTTTTTTAGCCTCAGGCACATAATTTAAAAAAAAAATTTTTTTTTAAAGGTACTTAGATTACATAAATTTTACACAAAAAATAAAGGGATTCCCATATGGCCCACTTTCCACACCTCCCACACCCTCCCACATAAACAATTCTTCATTAGTGTGGCATATTCATTGCAATTGATAAATACATCCTGGGTCTTTGCCACCGAGCATGGACCATAGCTCGCATTGTTGTCTACACTCTCTTCCACAATGTTCTGCATATTATGTGATGATATAAAATGGCCTGTATCTGTCATTGCAATGTCATTGTGGACGATTACAAAGCCCCCAAAAAGACCGCATCTTACATCTATTTTTCCCTCTCCCTGCCCCCAGAACCTCCAGTGTCACTGCCTCAACCTAAATGCTGTAATTTCTTCCAATTCTAGGATCAAAATACTTCTAGAGTATAATACCTGTAAGTCCACTCTAGTCTATAGTTTATTCTTAATATCCAGTCCATAGTTCATCCTTATCTAGTCCATAGATAAGTTCATTCTTATCTAGTCATTCTTATCTAGTTCATTATTATCTAGTCCATAGTTCATTCTATCTACTTCATAGTTCATTCTTAATAACTCTTACTCATCTTATTCAATTTATTAGGATTTTTAAAACATCTATGATTAGTTTTCTCAAGTCCTTTATGTCATCTGCTGGCTTATCTTGTTACTTTAACTGGGCCATACCTTCCTGCTTCTTGATATGGCTTGTCATTTTTTTGTTGGTGTTTGTGCATCTGACTTGCTAGATATATTTTTTCTGGGTTCAGTTTCTCCCTTCAGTTTAGTGCTCTCTTGTCCTTTCTCCCTTGCTGGTTGTGTAGTAGGATCCAAGAATGTTGTTGGTGTTATAAGCTATGTAGTTTGAAGCTGCCCACATTGCCTCAGGAATTCATTAATCTTTTCCTACCTTTCTCCTCTGTCAGGGGTAGAGAAAGAACTGCCCCCGTGTATGACAACCCAAGTTGGGCAGGATAAGACTGTCTGTAATTGCCAAGAGACTGATAAAGCTTAACACCCCATCCTCCCCTGCCTTGGGCAGGGATGGAGCTATAGTTGTGGGTAGCGATCTATGCTGTTTGGATCCAAAATTACCACAGTTATTCAGGAAAACTGATGTAACACTGTAGCAGTTTGGCACTTTCATATATTTATGAATTCCAAAAAAAAGATATTGGACTATGCTTGTAAACTGGTCTGTTAATCTGGGAATGATTAAGTTATGATTACGGCATTGACTGGGCCACATCATTAGAGCATTGAGCCCCACCCCTTGGTGAGTGGGGTCTTAAAGATAAAAGACATGGCAAAGGGCAGAGTTTGAGTAGTTCTGATGTTGGAGTGTTGAGTTGAAACCCTGGGAATTAAACATACAAAGAGTTTGGTCATGAGGTAGGCGATAAGGCCCTGGGAAAAGAGATGAGCCATTCACTTCTCCACTGCTGGCTTTGTGGAGAAAACAAGCAGTTGAACCTGCTGGGTTCTTGGAAAGAATCAAGCCCCAAGAAGAGGGGAACCCAGGAAGCAGGACCCCACAAAGAGTTGGGTGAAGGAAGTAACATACTTTATGGCCTGGTAACTGTAAGCTTCTAACACAAATAAATACCCTTGATAAAAACCAACCAATTACTGGTATTTTGCATCAGCACTCCTTTGGATAACTAATACAAGTACCAAAACCCCTCCCTGCTGGGGGTAAAAATGGATACTCTGGAGTGCCCAACAATCTAATCTGTGTGGGCCGAATACACCTGCAGTTGCCCTGAGAAGCTGAGGGAGTACTGTCCCTTCTGAACTTTAGGGGTGGAAACAGAACCACCAATGCCCAACAATTCAATACCTGTAGGATGAAAGTACCAACCATTGCCCAGAGTGGCTGAAGAAGCACCAGCACCCTCCTATTTATTAGGTGTTGGGCGTGGTTCTATGGGAACTCAACAGTTCAGTCCCTTTAGGCTGAAAACACCTGCCATTTCCCAGAGAAACTGAGGAAATACCAGTCCTCTCTTATCCTATTAAGGCATGGGGTTGGATCCACAGGCACTCAACCATTCATTCTCTGTCAGCCAAAAGTACCTTCCGTTGTCTGGAGAGGCTGTGGAGCCACCAGACCTCTCCTATCCTATTGGAGGTGGGGGTGGATCCATAGGCATCCAACAGTCCAATTCATGCAGGTTGAAAGTCTGCCATTGCCCAGAAAGGCTGAGTAAACACCAGCCAAGTCCTTTCCTATTGTGGGGATGAGGGTGGATCCACAAGTACCGACCAGTCCAGGCTTTGTGGGCCAAAAGCACCTATAGTTACCAGAGAGGCTTGGTAAACACCATTTGTCTCTTTTCCTATTGGGGATGGGGTGGAGCCACAGGTGCCTAATGGTCAGGTCTGTGCAGGCCAAATGCACCTGCAGTTTCCCTGAGAGGTTGAGGGAAAACCAGCCACCTCCTTACTTAGGGGAGTACAGAGGTGGAGATGGACTTGAAGGCACTCAACAAACCAGATTGTGTGGGTTGTAAACTCTTGCCATTGCCCAGAAAGGCTGAGGATAATCAGCAGCTCTCCTATCCTATTCGTGTGTGGCCATGTAGACCCAGGTGTCTGACCATTCAATCTGTGCCAGCAGAGAGCTGCTGCATTTGCCTGGAGACCCTGGTGCATGTCCGTACAGCTTCTTCTCTGCTGAAGGTTTGGCTGCAGCCTAGGCTCGGGCAGCAGTCTGATCTCGGTAGAAAGAAGCCAGTCCCTAACTTCACTGGGTTTTCAGTCAGCCAGGCTCCCTTTCATCCTGGGGAGGGAGTCAAAATGGTGGCTATCAGACTTTTTCCAACTTGGACAGGCTCAAACCCTACCTGTTTCTAGAGTTATACTTTAGCCAGTTGAGTCTACTAATCAATAGCTGAGGTCGGTAGACAACTGTTGTTTCCTCCATCGTTTTTGGGTAATGGAGCTTCTAACTCCAGCCATGGAATAGCTCCTGAGGCTGATTGCACTGCTACAGTAGGATGGGCACTAGCCTCTGCAGCGTGGCTTGCAGTTTCCCAGAAAGGTTGTGGAGTTCCCTCCAGCTTCCTTCCTGCCATAGGTGGGCCTGGGGCTTAGCCTAGACCTGAAATCTCACTTGGGTAGAAAGAAGGCAGTCCTTACCAGCACTGTGATTTTCTTTCAGCCCCACTTCCCTTCAGGATGGGGGCAGAGTCAAAATGGCAGCTACCAGCCTCCTTCTTATTCCTAGGACTACAATTTAGCCTGCCAAATTCACCAATCATTAGCTAAAATTGGTGCCAAACTGTGTCTTCCTACCCCGTTTTTTGGGAAATGGAGCTCCAACTCCAGCCATGGAAAAGCTCCCAAGGCAGATTGCACCATGGGCAATGACCTCCGTGGAGTGGAAGTCGTCTCTACTAATGAATCCTCTCTGCAGATGGGTAGTCTCTTTCCAAACTTTCAAGGATGTTGCAGGATACTCTTCTGGTCTCCTGGGGCCCCCAAGCATGTGCTCTAAATAGCTCTGGGTGATTACCAATGCCCTGCAGCATGAGCTGACTCCAGGAGCTCCTCAATCTACAAATGATTTTTATGGCTAAGAAGTTTCAAAGTGAGTTGGGAGTTTATTCCAGAGATTACATTTATACAAGTCTCTGAAAGACCTCATTGACTACCACAAATAATGGGACTTCTGAGGTCTCTATATACATCTAGACACTATAGGCATGGAAGACAAGTGTAGGAATTTGGCACCCTGTCAGTGAGCCTTACTTGGAATATATGTTCTCTAATGTAATAGAGTTAGAATCATTTATAATTTCCCTGGACATGGATCTTCTGTCCCTTTTATTTGAACCTATAATTAGAACTATGATCACTAAATATATGTCTCTGAGACTTAAATCTTCAATCTGTTCATATGCCTGTTGAATCTTGAATCTCAACATAGTCGTAACACCTACCCTACAGTACATTGGACATGCCCAGGACACCTAAGATAAAAATGATGGTGGACAAAGCTCATCCCCAAAATCAAAGTACATCTACACAGCAAGCAAGACAATTGCATCCATCTGCCCATGAGAAATAAGCCCTCTTTCAGTCAGAAACAGAGTGTGCATCACCTTCCCAAAACACTCAGGACAGAAGAATGAACAAACATAAGGGAGGAAGCCAACTATGGTCTAAAATAGAACTCTTATTCTAGCAATGGAAAAACTTGTATCATTGATGTAAATGCAGGGCCACCAAAAGTTCTGAGGGGAAGGACAGGAAAGAATTAGTGTAACATGGGGCAGTATGCATGTATAGGCATTGTCCTGCATGACATTGCAATGATGGATACAAGCTATTATACATTTTTTCAAAACTTATAGAATTGTGCAGGGCAAAGTATAAACTATAATGTAAACTATAATCCATGGTTAGTAGCAATGCTTCAATACATGTTTAATTGTAACAAGTGTATCACATTAACCAAAGATGTTGATGTGGGAAAGAGTGGGAGGGAGAGATGGTGTGGTATATTGGAATCCCCTGTATTTTTGATGTAACATTTATATAATTAAAGTTTCTTTAAAAATAAAATATAAATAAATAATAAACAAAAAATTTAATTCAGGTCTAATGGCTTTGGTGTCTTTTGTGATTTTGTTTATATCTTATTTTATGATAATATACACCATCAATACTTAACATGCAGAAAGCTCTACCAAAGCTTGTTCCACTTGTAGTTATTTTTTAACTGTTGATTTCTATACTGTGTGCTATTTTCTTTATTTATCTCATACAAAAATAAGTTTTCTGGCCAAGTGCTATTTTCTACACCAATATTGCCCCTATGTCCTATCCTCTGTTTTATACTCTTTGAAACTTCAGGAAAAGAATTATTTTTGGAAAAAGTAGTACCATTGTTGATTTTGGAAGGGAAGTAGCTTTGTGAAAATCAACACTGAGTCCTGAAATTGATATGGAGTCATATAAATGGTGTAGTCTTTAACATTTATCCAGACTTCTTTGTGTTTCATTAATTTTTATTTATTTTCTCATATTCGTTGTTATTCCATACTCCTCACACACTTGCTTTAAGTCATCCTCATCTTACTTTAACAGTTTATTCTGAGAGTATCAGGATGTCTTTTTTCCCTTTTCTTGCACTTTCTTGGATAAAACTAATGGGAAGCCTTCTGGTAAAGGAGAAGTTCAATTTTTGGACCCCCTGTGTCCAATTAACACAGAACAGGGACTAGAAGGGAGTATGTTTTAGTTGAGTCCCAAAAGAATAGAACTTTTAACCCCTTCAGGTACGCAAAATTCATTAACAGTTTTCTATATTTATTGAAGCTCCATAATAAAGCAATTACATCTTTCTCCTGCCATTGGACAAGATGAATCTAAAAAGATATAATCACTTTTTAATGTTATGCATGAAATACAACAAAACATGACATTTGTAGACATACATGGATAATAGTAAGCAAAATGTTTCTCTCTAACTTTGAGTAAAATCCCACTTGAAGAATCTGTAACATAAGCATTGGATTACAAAATTACCTATTAAAAAGTATTATATGAAATAATAATTACAGACAATTTATTAGTTAATATGCATACATATGAATATATATCTGTGTGTACACACTTTACACACATATATACATATATAAATCTAACAAGCAAAGAAAAATATGGTCTTTTAAAACTGTCCTTGTTGCTGCAATTCCTCATGAGATTTTTTTTTCATATGTATTTTAAAAGATGCTTAGATTACATAAATGTTACACAAAAATTACAGGGATTCCCATGATCTCCTCCTCCCATACCTCTCACAACATCCCACATAAACATCCTTCATTAGTGTGGAACACACATCACCTGCAATGGATATACACATCGTGGGGCTTTGCCACTAAGCATAGACCACAGTTTACATTGTAGAACACACTCTCTCCCACACAGTTCTGCATGGTATATGCTGATGTAAACTGGCCTATATCTGTCGCCATGTCACTCAGGAGAACCCCCAGCCTGCCCTAAAACAGCTTAAGGGAGAAGGATGGGGGGAGAGGGGGGAGGGAAATGATCAGGCAGGCTGCCACACGTACCTGCCCTGGGAGAGAGAGTAGATGGGTCAGTGAGGGGGTGGGTTGACAGGTGCCTCACAGCCCTGGAGAGAAGGAAGCCTGGAGAGGCAATTTGCAAAAAATTAGAAGCCTAACTGGCCTGCAGTAAAAGAAAGCAGGCAGAGGCAAAAAACAAGCCTTCAGACTCCTTTAAAACCTTCACCTAAATGGTAGAGTCCTGAGTTTAATCCCTGGTACTTTCTAAATTAAAAGCCCAAAGACCTGAATTGTAAAGGATGTGGAGAGAGGCATCCCAGGAGATGCAGGGAGCAGAAGCCGAAGGACAGAAGACATGGAACAGGGAAGTTTGACTAATATTTCCTTTGTTAGGTTATTTAATTTGTTACTTTTTAGTTTTTTTATTCCTTATTCTTTTATCTACACTAGGGAACCTTATCTGGGGAAAGCAAGCTTCAAAGTGATTGTTGAGCACTAGCAAACTAAGGCAATTGCTAGTGGCCTGAGAGTGAAACCTGTTTTATTTTTTTCTTGTTATTCTTTTTTTATTTCCTTTTTTTTCCTCTTTTAAGTCCATAGTTTATTTATTTCTTTTCTTTCTTTCATTTTTTCCCTCTTCCATTGCTTTTAGGTTTTTCCACATTCTCGTTTTTGTTCCACATTTTCTTTCTTCTCATCTTACTGTTTGTTTTTTTATTTTATTCTATTTCTCTCTCTCTCTCTCTCTCTCTCTCTCTCTCTCTCTCTCTCTCTCTCTCTCTCTCTCTCT